>CM036770.1:37954493-38148428 GCA_020796225.1 Arion vulgaris
TCTCCTTCCATGTCGTCATGTCTCCTTCCATGTCGTCATGTCTTTGTCGTGATGTCTCCTTCCATGTCGTGATGTCTTTGTCGTGATGTCTCCTTCCATGTCGTGATGTCTTTGTCGTGATGTCTCCTTCCATGTCGTGATGTCTCCTTCCATGTCGTGATGTCTTTGTCGTCATGTCTCCTTCCATGTCGTGATGTCTCCTTCCATGTCGTGATGTCTTTGTCGTCATGTCTCCTTCCATGTCGTGATGTCTTTGTCGTGATGTCTCCTTCCATGTCGTGATGTCTTTGTCGTGATGTCTTTGTCGTCATGTCTCCTTCCATGTCGTGATGTCTTTGTCGTCATGTCTCCTTCCATGTCGTGATGTCTTTGTCGTGATGTCTTTGTCGTCATGTCTCCTTCCATGTCGTGATGTCTTTGTCGTGATGTCTCCTTCCATGTCGTGATGTCTTTGTCGTGATGTCTTTGTCGTCATGTCTCCTTCCATGTCGTGATGTCTTTGTCGTCATGTCTCCTTCCATGTCGTGATGTCTTTGTCGTCATGTCTCCTTCCATGTCGTGATGTCTTTGTCGTGATGTCTCCTTCCATGATGATCTTCTCCAACCCTCCATGTCTCTTTATATGTCCAACATATTTCAATTTTCTCATTTCTAGCATCGGACAGTTTGCTTTTGAGTTCTTTCTGAATATATCTATTTGTTCTCTTCTCTGTCCGTCATATACGTTGGACTCTCTGCAAGACTTATATTCAAGAGCACACATATGTTTTCTCCCACTGCCTTGTTAAATGTCCATGCGTTCACACTCATACGTTGCTACTGGCAATATGCATACTCTTAGTATTCTGATCTTTGTTTTACTTCTATCAGTTTCGTTCCAGACTGTATCAGTTGTTTAATTTTAGTGTAAGGTTATGTTTGTTCTTCTTTTCATTTCCCTTATCCCATCATACCATCATTCACAACAAGAGTATTTTATAGTAATCATCGACAGGGAACTTCTTTTGCTTCCATTGAATTACGAGTAGTCTTTCAGTCTCAATCTTAGCATACATGTCAACCAAATATTTAGTTGAGGCATCAACTGTTTTGTAATTTAGCAATCTGTTATCATCAACTGTTGGTAATTTAGCAATCTGTTATCAACTGTTTTGTAATTTAGCAATCTGTTATCATCAACTGTTGGTAATTTAGCAATCTGTTATCAACTGTTGGTAATTTAGCAATCTGTTCTCATCAACTGTTGGTAATTTAGCAATCTGTTATCATCAACTGTTGGTAATTTAGCAATCTGTTATCATCAATTGTTGGTAATTTAGCAATCTGTTCTCATTCAATCGCAGCATCAATCGATAGTATAGTTGGACTGCTGAAACCGTTTTGTTGACTTTATTTGAAGTTCCTAACTGAACTTGATGGCATATCTGTTTTCGTAGTGTAGACACATTCAAGAATATTGACAGGCTTCAGCTTTCTGCCACCAAGAAAATAAATTGGTAGGAAATTTTTTTTGGTGAAGCTTCGTAGGGGTGAGCCAACTTTGTGGTACACATTCTCTTTTGGATCTTAAAGGTTGGCATCACTCCACTTGACTGCGACATAGACAACGAGGTCATTTGAAAATTGCAATTCTATTTACGGATCAGGTTTAGAAATTCTTGTTGACTTTAAATTGTTGTTATAAGCAAACAATAAGATCCGATCTTTAAAACTGTTTTTCCACCGTTGACAAATGGTTCTACTAGGTTCACACATAATCTGTGTTGCTGTGTGCATGATCATGATCTAGTAATGGCTGATTACACACGCTATACAATGTATACACCTGGAAACCTAATTAACTCATAACTTGGTAAATAAACAAGGTAAATAGTTGGAAATTGTGGTGTTGACGTAGTACACATTCGATCATGCATGTAAATAAGCTATCCATATTTCATCATTCTAGAGTTGAAAGTTCACATGTTTTCCTTCTACAAACAAACACACACACACGACAGCGCTCGCTCTGTTTTATACTATCAGATTGTCTTCTCCTTCCAAATCTCTCTCTCTCTCTCTCTCTCTCTCTCTCTCTCCTCTCCCCTCTCTCTCTCTCTCTCTCTCTCTCTCTCTCTCTCTCTCTCTCCTCTCTCTCTCTCTCTCTCTCTCTCTCCTCTCTCCTCTCTCTCTCTCTCTCTCTCCTCTCTCTTCTCTCTCTCTCTCTCTCTCTCTCTCTCTCTCTCTCTCTCTCTCTCTCTCGTGTCTGTTTTATGTCCTCAATGAATTGTGCTTTTTCTTCTGTATATCCATATCGCCAGTCCACAGTTTTGTTTTCTAGCTTTTGTCCAGTGTCAGTGTTTCCGCAATGTTGACTATATGTAGCACTTGATAACTGTCTGGAAGCTGAGATCTTTCTCATGTTATTGAATGTATTTTTGGGTAATTTCTATTTTAATTTCTGTTCTCTGTCTCACATTTCATTGTCCGTGTATCATGTGCTGAACAGAACTGTGCCACCATACCAGTATTTCGAATTTTATTTCTCTTGTGCCAGATATGCTATGTTGCTGTAATGTTCATATCGTCTGTCACATCTTGGATCCATCTTACACTAGGTTTTTCTCTTCTCCTCTTTGCTAGGAACCATCATTTTTTCCAGCACCTAATGTTTGTTTATGTCTAAAATACTTTTATTTTCTTGTTTGTAGTATCGCCCGTTTCTTTTAATTTCGTGTTCTTTCTAAGTAAATCCGTTTGTTCTTTTCTCTGTTCATGATATACGGATCAAGGATGCATCTTATGTAACAGTTATATTCAAAAGCACATATGCACTTCTCCTCATTGCTTTGTTAAATGCTGCCCACGTATGACATCTTATGTTGCTACTGGAGCATGATCTTAGGTTGTCGTTGTTGTCCTATCAGTTCCATTTCATACACTGTTATTGCTTTGATCAAGTTTATGTAAGACTATGTTTGTCCTATCAGTTCCATTTCATATACTGTTATTGCTTTGATCAAGTTTATGTAAGACTATGTTTGTCCTATCAGTTCCATTTCATACACTGTTATTGCTTTGATCAAGCTTATGTAAGACTATGTTTGTCCTATCAGTTCCATTTCATATACTGTTATTGCTTTGATCAAGTTTATGTAAGACTATGTTTGTCCTATCAGTTCCATTTCATATACTGTTATTGCTTTGATCAAGTTTATGTAAGACTATGTTTGTCCTATCAGTTCCATTTCATACACTGTTATTGCTTTGATCAAGTTTATGTAAGACTATGTTTGTCCTATCAGTTCCATTTCATACACTGTTATTGCTTTGATCAAGCTTATGTAAGACTATGTTTGTCCTATCAGTTCCATTTCATATACTGTTATTGCTTTGATCAAGTTTATGTAAGACTATGTTTGTCCTATCAGTTCCATTTCATACACTGTTATTGCTTTGATCAAGCTTATGTAAGACTATGTTTGTCCTATCAGTTCCATTTCATATACTGTTATTGCTTTGATCAAGTTTATGTAAGACTATGTTTGTCCTATCAGTTCCATTTCATATACTGTTATTGCTTTGATCAAGTTTATGTAAGACTATGTTTGTCCTATCAGTTCCATTTCATACACTGTTATTGCTTTGATCAAGTTTATGTAAGACTATGTTTGTCCTATCAGTTCCATTTCATACACTGTTATTGCTTTGATCAAGCTTATGTAAGACTATGTTTGTCCTATCAGTTCCATTTCATACACTGTTATTGCTTTGATCAAGTTTATGTAAGACTATGTTTGTCCTATCAGTTCCATTTCATACACTGTTATTGCTTTGATCAAGCTTATGTAAGACTATGTTTGTCCTATCAGTTCCATTTCATATACTGTTATTGCTTTGATCAAGTTTATGTAAGACTATGTTTGTCCTATCAGTTCCATTTCATACACTGTTATTGCTTTGATCAAGCTTATGTAAGACTATGTTTGTCCTATCAGTTCCATTTCATACACTGTTATTGCTTTGATCAAGTTTATGTAAGACTATGTTTGTCCTATCAGTTCCATTTCATACACTGTTATTGCTTTGATCAAGCTTATGTAAGACTATGTTTGTCCTATCAGTTCCATTTCATATACTGTTATTGCTTTGATCAAGTTTATGTAAGACTATGTTTGTCCTATCAGTTCCATTTCATACACTGTTATTGGTTTGATCAAGCTTATGTAAGACTATGTTTGTCCTATCAGTTCCATTTCATACACTGTTATTGCTTTGATCAAGTTTATGTAAGACTATGTTTGTCCTATCAGTTCCATTTCATACACTGTTATTGCTTTGATCAAGCTTATGTAAGACTATGTTTGTCCTATCAGTTCCATTTCATACACTGTTATTGCTTTGATCAAGCTTATGTAAGACTATGTTTGTCCTATCAGTTCCATTTCATACACTGTTATTGGTTTGATCAAGCTTATGCAAGACTATGTTTGTTCTTCTTTGGACTTTCCTTCATCACATTTCCATCGCTTGTTAGTAGTGAACTACACAGAAGATCTGTTATTACAAGATGAACAGGTGGCGTAATTGTCACGGCCAGGTTACCTCAGAGATAACAGAGGCAACGAAAGACACTGTTTATGAAACGCCAACGAAAGACACTGTTTATGAAGCGCCGGCGAAATACACTGTTTATGAAGCGCCGACGAAAGACACTGTTTATGAAGCGCACACAAAAGCCTGGTCTAGAAATCTCTTCTGACCTTGAAGCTGTGAGGCAAATCAGGACTGGAGAAAAGAAAGACAAGGCGCATAGAGAGGCTCGCTACAGTAGTCTTCCTTTTTCGATCAGACGCTGAAAGGTAAAAGTGGATCAGAGAATAGATAGATAGAATAATATGTTTATTTATTTAACATATTCATTGGATCCGGCGCTTCCTTTGTGGTTCTTAAAACTCCTTATTCACTGGTTACCTGGTGGAAACATCTCCTGTTCGACCCCACTGTAAGGTCAACAGTCTTGTTAAGTTGTAGAGAAAATTGACAACAGTCTCTTGCAAAAATAACTTGATTCCTCTACCCTATAGAATGTACGTCAGAGTACTCTCAGTAAATAAAAAAAACTTGATTCCTCTACCCTATAGAATGTACGTCAGAGTACTCTCAGTAAATAAAAAAAACTTGATTCCTCTACCCTATAGAATGTACGTCAGAGTACTCTCAGTAAATAAAAAATAAGTACTTGATTCCTCTACCCTATAGAATGTACGTCAGAGTACTCTCAGTAAATACGAAGAAAGCATTGTAAGAAATGTTGTTGTTGTTTATTACATGTCCAAGGTTAAAGAAACTCACAGCCGAGTCCATTACCACATCATTGATTTCTGAATTTAATCTTGGCTATTAGCTACCTACCATGATATGCTATTTACAATTCAGTCAAGGTGACAGTGATTTGTTAATAATCAATCGATCTTATGTTTAGTTAAAGATATCGATCTTAGGTTTAGTTAAAGATATCGATCTTAGGTTTAGTTAAAGATATCGATCTTATGTTTAGTTAAAGATATCGATCTTAGGTTTAGTTAAAGATATCGATCTTAGGTTTAGTTAAAGATATCGATCTTAGGTTTAGTTAAAGATATCGATCTTAGGTTTAGTTAAAGATATCGATCTTAGGTTTAGTTAAAGATATCGATCTTAGGTTTAGTTAAAGATATCGATCTTATGTTTAGTTAAAGATATCGATCTTAGGTTTAGTTAAAGATATCGATCTTAGGTTTAGTTAAAGATATCGATCTTAGGTTTAGTTAAAGATATCGATCTTAGGTTTAGTTAAAGATATCGATCTTAGGTTTAGTTAAAGATATCGATCTTAGGTTTAGTAGAAGATATTTGAAATAACAAACTAAATGTTATGCTTGATTTGATATTAAATAGCATTTATTACTCTGCTAGGTAAAACTAGGTTTTACAAATGTAAAGTAAAGAACAGATACTTCTGTTCTGCAACAGCTTGATACTAAAGAGAGTTAGTTGTTATAGAACATAAGATAAGGAAAATTAAATATTTTGGACACATCAAATGACATGAGTGCCTAGAGAAGATCATTTTGGAGGGAATGATGCATGGACGAAGAATGAGACGGAAGACATAGAAGACGATGGGTGCAAGATGTCATTGATGATCTGAGAATGACTACTGCTGACACCGGTCAACTTGCACAGAATAGAGAATTTTTCAGGACTGCTGTCATGTTAGCAAAGTTCCGGAAGGGACAAGCTACTTGATGATGATGCAAACTGGGTTCATGGACATAGTCTCCATGTGTGCTAGGCGTGTGGTGTATACCTATGACAGGCCAGGAGTAAAATAAAAAGTAATTATTCTGTTAAGTATTCACAACAATATTGACTAGAAAATATTTATAGAGTAGCTATGAGTAGCTATAAGTAGCTGTCTATTGTTGAATTGATGCAACTGATCACACTGTTAGTCTCTATAAGACGCTTTATGACAAGCAATTCCGGTATGTTAGTAATTAGTAGTTACGACCCTTGTTCTCTGTGCATCGCTCGGTTGTTTCCGCCATACGCATGCTGGTCTCTCGATTCTAACACGAACTATGACGTTGTGTGAGGGGAGAGTTTGGTGGACAGGTTGTGGTTTTACATAGGGAATGCGTGCGGGGAAAAAACCAGCACTAACAATGAAAGTACTTAGTGTTTAAAAGACGTTTATGTTGGAATGTTCGACTATGTACAATTGAAAAATGAACTTGTGTGGTACTTTATTGTTCGGATGAGTTCTACAATAACTCAGTTCACGATTTACTGCAGTTTTTAGTTGAAAATGATCTCAGTTCAGGTTTTAAAGAAGTGTTAAAACTTGCAGAATTGATCGTGACTATTCCAGCAACCACTGCGTCTGTTGATAGGTCGTTTTGAACATTAAAGCGAATCCACAGTTGCTGTAGATGCAACCAGTTACCATATTTGCACCACTTAAAGTTTGAGCTAGATTTTAGTCAGATCTAGCTCCTTGAGCCTGACTTATATCATTTTCTTCTTCTACGTTCGACCACTATAAATTCATGCATAGTCAGTGCGCCATGTATGTCACTTCTGATTTTTGCGGGAAGGCATGTTTTCCTAATTAACAGTGCCTTCTCCGACTCAGAGGTACTTCTGTCATCTCATTCAATTTGTTTGATATATTCTATGTATTTATTACGTTAGTTCATTCATATAATCAAGTCTTTTCTGATGTATTAAGCAGTGTACTAGTCTCTCTTGTAGAACATCGTCCTCATCACAGCACAACTGTACGATTCTTGATCTGTAGCCAGTTACCTCGTCTCCTTCCATCACTGTGTTCAAGGTTGTCACTATTCTAGAAACCGCCATTTTTCTTGCTAAATCACTGTTACGCACTTTCAATTTGAATCAAATATTTATGATTCTAAACATGATGTTATTATGGCTATTTTCCTTGTTGTTTTGGTCGTGTCATTTGAAAACATAAACCCCGTTTAGTATTACCCATTAAAATCATGACATGCTTCCGCCCACAAATGTAATTTAGTTTTTGCAAGTCAGCTTGGAAATTGACATCAATCAGGAATGTTCAATGCTTCTTGATTAGTCAGCGCAGTGCCGATATCAATTCACTGTCATTATAAACTAACGTAACGAACTGCAGTTCCGGGACATTACATTTTCTTGATGTGTTAGAAATAAGTTTGTGGTATGAGTCAGCATACCTCAGAGGCTATGGGTATCATTCTCGGTTGCACACGGGATACACCCTGCGTGGCGATGAGGTTTCTCCTGGATTTCCTGACCATGGAGTATAGACCCAAGATAGCTAGAGCACGTGCTTACCTCAAAATAAGTGTTAAAAAGGATCACCCATTGCACGAGCTGCTCAGCACCAGTGGAGGAAATTGATTAAAGCGAGGCAAGTCGTAGGTTGGCCGTGCTGCAGACACTGTTCAGCTGGTATGCAGGCTCACAAATATCGATTATGGGGAAGAATGGATACCGATGCCTTCAATATACGGGAACACTTTTCCACCATCATTAAATTTGACAAAAGTTGCAAAGAGAGGAATCCTCTGGCGCTGGATGCAGACGTTAAGGTATTGATGAAAACTGCAATGAAGGTGCCGTTGTGATTTACATGGATGGATCGGTAGTTCGTCACGAAAAGTCCGCATGGGCCTTCTCTGCAAGCTCATGTGGCAGAATGGTCCATGAGGCCAGTGGTGCATTTCGTATGACAACAAGAAGTATGACAATGGAGGTACTGGCGGTGACTAATGCTTTACGTTGGCTGGAGTCACAAAACTACTCTCATGCGGGCATTCTGAGTGATTCATTGAGTATGATCCGCAAGGCAGAGGCTGGTTCGGTGCGCAGGCAATGGACTGAATCACTACAAGCGTCAACAATTTGCAGAATCACACTTATCTTCGTTCCGGGGCACATGGGTGTCGTTGGCAATGAGAGAGCAGACAGGCTGGATCTTATCCTGACGCTGTGAGGCAAAACCTGATTAGTGGAAAGAAAGAAAGAAAGATAAGAACAGGACAGCATTCAACAAAGATGAAATATAATAGTGGACGAAGAACTGAACCCACATTGTGTCTCTGGAAACACCATTAGAACATTATCACATAAGCTCTTTACTGGAGCCCACAGGAGAAACAGATGTGTGAGGGAGAACAACAAATAAATATCCACAAATAAATATCCACAAACAATAGAAACGCTAGTCCGAGAGATTGGAACCTTATGTACATTGTTAAGACGGTCTGAACATTGAACCTGAGCTCGAACCGACAGATGTATCCCTATGTACACCCGAGAACAGCTTGATTTCATGTAATATTAGTTGTAGAGAGTGATGGAATGTGTACGCAGAATGCTGGGAATAACAAAAAGAGATCGGTTTAGAAATTAAGACGTTAAGAAAAAAGTGGGTACAACATCAGTACTAGACTTCATCAAGAAACAACAAATTAAATGGTTCGGCCACATGAGCAGATTACCAACAGACAGTGCACCTCAAAGAGCAATGTTACCCCGATACAGTGGGTACAACATCAGTACTAGACTTCATCAAGAAACAACAAATTAAATGGTTCGGCCACATGAGCAGATTACCAACAGACAGTGCACCTCAAAGAGCAATGTTACCCCGATACAGTGGGTACAAAGCAAAATGACGGCCACACAAAAGGTGGACCTCAGAGATAACAGAGGCGACGAAAGACACTATTTCTGAAGCGCATATGAAAGCCCGTTCTAGAAATCTCTTATTATCCTGGCGATGTACGGCAAAACAGGATTAGCGAAAATCAAACAGTAGTAGCGATATATTTTTAGAGGAAGAAGGCGGACGTGTTTCATTAGGAAACTAAGTGCAGGTAAATTGTATGACACACCAACTTTCGAATTGCTTCATAATTGTCAATTGTGACATAGACTACATCACGCCACTGTTTGTGTTCAGTGCAGGGGTCACACTGAAGCGCAAACTATTGTTTGTGTGTTACATGCCCTGAACATGTTTGAGGAGAAGAATATGAGACTTATTGAGATTAATCTAAACGTTTATTGACGGCGAAATACAAAGATTCATCACAATCCGTGTTGTGTGTCACATGCCCTGAACATGTTTGAGGAGAAGAATATGAGACTTATTGAGGTTAATCTAAACGTTTATTGACGGCGAAATACAAAGATTCATCACAATCCGTGTTGTGTCACATGCCCTGAACATGTTTGAGGAGAAGAATATGAGACTTATTGAGGTTAATCTAAACGTTTATTGACGGCGAAATACAAAGATTCATCACAATCCGTGTTGTGTGTCACATGCCCTGAACATGTTTGAGGAGAAGAATATGAGACTTATTGAGGTTAATCTAAACGTTTATTGACGGCGAAATACAAAGATTCATCACAATCCGTGTTGTGTCACATGCCCTGAACATGTTTGAGGAGAAGAATATGAGACTTATTGAGGTTAATCTAAACGTTTATTGACGGCGAAATACAAAGATTCATCACAATCCGTGTTGTGTCACATGCCCTGAACATGTTTGAGGAGAAGAATATGAGACTTATTGAGGTTAATCTAAACGTTTATTGACGGCGAAATACAAAGATTCATCGCAATCCGTGTTGTGTCACATGCCCTGAACATGTTTGAGGAGAAGAATATGAGACTTATTGAGGTTAATCTAAACGTTTATTGACGGCGAAATACAAAGATTCATCGCAATCCGTGTTGTGTCACATGCCCTGAACATGTTTGAGGAGAAGAATATGAGACTTATTGAGGTTAATCTAAACGTTTATTGACGGCGAAATACAAAGATTCATCGCAATCCGTGTTGTGTCACATGCCCTGAACATGTTTGAGGAGAAGAATATGAGACTTATTGAGGTTAATCTAAACGTTTATTGACGGCGGAATACAAAGATTCATCGCAATCCGTGTTGTGTGTTACATGCCCTGAACATGTTTGAGGAGAAGAATATGAGACTTATTGAGATTAATCTAAACGTTTATTGACGGCGAAATACAAAGATTCATCGCAATCCGTGTTGTGTGTTACATGCCCTGAACATGTTTGAGGAGAAGAATATGAGACTTATTGAGATTAATCTAAACGTTTATTGACGGCGGAATACAAAGATTCATCACAATCCGTGTTGTGTCACATGCCCTGAACATGTTTGAGGAGAAGAATATGAGACTTATTGAGGTTAATCTAAACGTTTATTGGCGGCGGAATACAAAGATTCATCACAATCCGTGTTGTGTGTTATTTAAGGAAGAAGCAATCATCATTTCTCGAACATGTAATAAGAAGGGGAGGCTTAGAACACACTGTGACAACCGGTAACATCGAGGGGAGACGGAGACAGACAATTTTGGACAATCTGACTTCATGTTACGGAAGAGCGTCAACATCTGAGATGATAGCAAACACCAGGGGCGGAGATTTGCGGAGATCCATGTATAACAGACTATGAAGATAACTGATTAGAAAATTCATAAGTATATTTAACCACTTGCAATATCAGTCTCTCTCTGTCTTGGAGAGTGAATAACAACACTTGCACTATCAAATTCCCTGAATCCTTCTGTTTGTATTCTGTCTTATCTTCTGTGCTCGCCGGTCTATATTAATAAAGTTAGTTTTTCGTCGATGTCCCTTTTAGGAATTCAGTCCACACTGTAAAATAGTTCATTAACTTATAACAGTTCATTACCTGGCGTTGATGTTCGATATACTATGGTCGTTCACAATTCCCTTCAATCTCAGGGAAAAAAAGGATGCTTCTGGCACTTTACTGGTCTCGTCTTTGGTTGCGGAAAGCTAGTCTTCACAGTCAGCGGGTCGCTTACTCATCTGCTTCTATAGTCTTCAGGCATCAGTCCTCTGGTCGTCAGGCACTGGTCATCGGTTAGTCTGGCATCGGTTCATCTAGGCGTCAGTTATCTGGTCGGTATCTCGTCGTCTTGGTTCACAGTACATATATAAAACCTCGCTGTTCTTCTCTGTTAAATGGCTGTTTATTGATGTGAACTAGTTAACAACTTCATGTTAGTTCACCGCTCTATCTCTCTTTGACTTTAAGTGTTGCTCTTAGCAGTTCCAATCAATTTAAAATCACTGTTAAAGGCATTCTAGTTTCTCTCTCTCAAAAATCAAAGTAGTATCTACTTGCTACTTAAACATTATTATGACCCGTTCTACTCAACTTCTCCAGTCAGTCTGTCTTTCTCTGCTGCTCAAATGTAAACTTCTCAACTCCCAAATAACAGAATATTCCTCTGAAAACCTCACTAACTCGACGGTATTTCTCTTGTACTTCAATGTATACGTCCGACCTCCTCACTTCTCAAGTTGTAACTCTCCTACTGTTCAAACCAAAAGCTCCCAATTGTCCCTTCTCTGGTTCGAGATCCTCGATTTTTACGTGAGTCCTCGCCTATCTCGGGATAGAACCCTATTCATGAATTTAACTCCCTACTGGTCAGCAACTGGACTGGTAAACAATTTAATACTAATAGTATTCAAGGACGCCCGTGCAAAAATAAGGGTCGTGGGTTGACCCCGACTGTACCCCCTAATTAGGATAACAGTGAAACTGTTACACATGATCGCCTACGCTAACCGAAACGGCACGTGATGATGTATTATATAAGATAGATGACTCAAAAAGTAACTACTGTGACACGTCTAATGTATAGTTTGAATGAAGTGGGAATCTGAACGGTTGATTTGACAAGTTAATTTGAGAGAATATTAGGATACTACTTTTTCTTCTTCTGCATATCATCATCATCAAGTAGCCGGCCCCTTCTGGAACTTGCCTCCCATAACATCAGCCCTGAAAAACTCTATTATGTGGAAGATGCCTGGCGTCAGCAGCAGTCATTCTCAATCTTCTGCATAAATTCTCAAAGCCTGAAACTTAACTTTGATAAAGAGCGTACCCCAGTTGGTACCGGTGATGGCAACATCGGTTCTTTATGTTCATTTTTGGCACACTTTTATAACATATATTCTGCAGTCATTTGATCTGCATCACATTCAGGCGCACGTTCCTATCATTAGTTTGTTCAACAGATGACATCACCTCATTCTGTTTTGACATGTACCACATGAAATCATCAGAGGACTATCATCATATCACTCCGGACATGATCATAGGTGTTCCGATCTCCGCCTCAATAAATTCAGCAGCGGCCCAACACGCCAATTCGTTGTTGATTAATCAATCTCTTTGCATATTTGTTATGTCGTTCTTTTCTGGCTGCACCAATATCGACAGCCATCTCTATCAGTTTGGTCAGCGAGTGAGACTCACATCCTTGAAACTCCTGTTCGAAAAGACACTCTCACTGCGTTAAGAATGTCATTTTGGTCCATTGCAGTTCCCTCTATGAATTCATGTACCTTGGAAGTAGATGGTCTCCTGAAATCATAAATCTTGAAAGTAGATGCACTCTTAAAGTAGATGTTCTCTTAAAGTAGATGTTCTCCTGAAAGTAAATGTATTCCTGAAAGTAGATGTTCTCTTAAAGTAGATGTTCTCTTAAAGTAGATGTTCTCTTAAAGTAGATGTTCTCTTAAAGTAGATGTTCTCTTAAAGTAGATGTTCTCTTAAAGTAGATGTTCTCTTAAAGTAGATGTTCTCTTAAAGTAGATGTTCTCCTGAAAGTAAATGTATTCCTGAAAGTAGATGTTCTCTAAAAGTAGATGTTCTCTTAAAGTAGATGTTCTCTTAAAGTAGATGTTCTCCTGAAAGTAAATGTATTCCTGAAAGTAGATGTTCTCTTAAAGTAGATGTTCTCTTAAAGTAGATGTTCTCTTAAAGTAGATGTTCTCTTAAAGTAGATGTTCTCTTAAAGTAGATGTTCTCTTAAAGTAGATGTTCTCTTAAAGTAGATGTTCTCTTAAAGTAGATGTTCTCTTAAAGTAGATGTTCTCCTGAAAGTAGATGTACTTCTAAAAGTAGACGTTCTCCTGAAAGTAAATGTATTCCTGAAAGTAGATGTTCTCTTAAAGTAGATGTTCTCTAAAAGTAGATGTTCTCTAAAAGTAGACGTTCTCCTGAAAGTAAATGTATTCCTGAAAGTAGATGTTCTCTTGAAAAGCAGATCGTCTGGTCGTCGAGGCACTGACTTGAATGTAGCTGATTAGTTTACCATCTATGACATTCTGTCTCCATTATTATTTCCATCCAAGATGACATACAACTTGGCTTCATCAATTCTGATTGAAATGCCTACTTCAGCGTGTGGTGGGAGCATACCCCGACATATTGGCTATATACTAATGAGTCCATTTCTACAACCATATCAGTGGCGTGTAATCGATATTCTATCGCCATCAACGTTTTTATTCACGATTAGATAACTTAAATGATATGTTTATGAAGCAAGTATAAATGGATCGATCGCTTCATGCTTTCATCGTATTAGTTATCGAGTCCTAGAACTCTAAGCTTCAATTCGTCTAGTTTATGGTATAGTTACAATCGATTGAATATATTACATCTGCTACCTCTCAAGTCGGATAAGGCCCACCTGTATGGCGAGGAAACCAATAATACCGTAAGCAGGCTTTCACGCAAAAATCAGTCAGAAGCACCACACTATGCGCCATGGCTACGCCTGAATTTATAGCGGAGAAATGCAAAATAAGAAAAAGATTACAGCTGCTTCATACCAAACAGATGTTGGAAAACATTGAGTCTAGGATGTTCAGTTCTTCTCTGTGTGATTATAACATTGTCTTTCTTCTTAGTTTCTAAAATTGTGTCACTAGCTAATATTTGATAACATATTTCCAACACACAACGTATTATTTTGTAGATATGACTAGATCGTATGAGGAGATGTCGTGGTACAGTCGCAGCGGTTCTGTCGCTGTACCGCACCGACTGTGCTGACCATCGCACCGGCAGTACCGATTATATCTGTACCATGCCGGTTCTGCCGCACTGGCGGTTTTGCACAGGCTGTACCGCGCGGATTGCATTCACTATATATGTTGTTCATTATATTGACATACATAGGAAAATGGAAATTACACAAATTCTGGGAAAGTTGCAAAGCTAATGAAATGACATAGAATTAGTTAGTCATGAAATCACATTGACAGTTCAAGGAACTAGTCCATAAGTTAGTCATGAAATCACATTGACAGTACAAGGAACTAGTCTATAAGTTAGTCATGAAATCACATTGACAGTACAAGGATTGGTTATTGGTTACTAAACTGACGTCATTGCACTCCGGGCAGACCCATAGGTGCTCAGTCTCCCCAACAGATATCGAAGAGTATGCATACTGATGGTTCCTGTGGCTCGCTGATTAAACACACCTCTCACTCTGCCTCTCAGGCATCCAGTTCGACTTGAACAACGGGTAACTCCAAACTGCCTAAATCGCTTGATCGATTCAACATCGATTTTAATGTCCTCATCCAACAGACAGTCGCGAAGAGACCAAAGAATATCCTCCTTATCCATCTTCAACTCCATAAACAATTTATGCTGTTGATGCAAGCCTGTCCGCTCTCTCATTACCGTAAACACCCGCATGCCCAGGACAGTATATCCACGTAAGCCGCTGGAGGTTAGAAACTTAATAGACGACATCCACTCATACCGAAACCTGCCCTTCTGGATCTTGTGAAGCATCGACTGAGAGTCAGATACAACAACTGCCCCAGTAAATGAAGTCCCAGAAATCCAATGGAGGGCAGCAGTAACGGCCTCAACCTCCATCCTCATACTAGAAGTAGTTGTCCTGTATGCCCCACTTCGCTCTGCAACAACCCTACCATGCGCATTAGCCAAGAAACCCCAGCCGGATTTCTCACCACGTTGAACCGACCCATCGGTATATACAACAACATCATCACCCCTTGCATTATCTTCTATCAGCTGCTTAACTGCGAGATCAGCCTTCATGTTGCCCAAATCTCTACATTCTCTTCCAAGAGCAATGATAACGTTGAGATAGTTCATCATGTTACCATCTGTTGGGATCCATTCTTCCATTCAAGGAACTAGTCTATAAGTTAGTTAGTCATGAAATCACATTGACAGTACAAGGAACTAGTCCATAAGTGCTATGATATCATCTTCAATATATCCATCAGGACACGGCTACTGACAGTTACGGTTCGATGCTGGTTAATGAAATATCGGTTGTTGCCTTTATAGTATCCACATCTAGCAACACCTCATTTGTTGCCTTTATAGTATCCACATCTAGCAACACCTCATTTGTTGCCTTTATAGTATCCACATCTAGCAACACCTTATTTGTTGCCTTTATAGTGCCCACATCTAGCAACACCTTATTTGTTGCCTTTATAGTGCCCACATCTAGCAACACCTCATTTGTTGCCTTTATAGTATCCACATCTAGCAACACCTCATTTGACTCGATATTCCTGCAATCCGGACAGGAAAGGAGAGTTGAAGTTGACCTGCATCATCTGCCCGGTCCGTCTCTCTAATCGCATTTAGGAAAAAAGAACGGTGCATTGCTCCACTGTAGCCATGTCTGCAACGTCTGTCTGTTCTTTCGTTACTCCCGATATCCAAAACATGGCTGGGCTGGGCTGAAAGTTGTAAACATCGCAGCTGTTCGGCTAACGCTGTAAACAAACGGCACAACGTACCCCGTCCTTTGGCTCTAACCACATACATGTCACAGAGAGGAGCCAACAAGTGTTGTACTAGAAAAAAACCTTGGTGAAGAATGAGGAAAGGAAAACTAGAAGAATTAAGAAAGAAAAACTAGAAGAAGAAGAATGAGGAAAGGAAAACTAGAAGAAGAATGAGGAAAGAAAAACTAGAAGAAGAATGAGGAAAGAAAAACTAGAAGAAGAAGAATGAGGAAAGAAAAACTAGAAGAAGAATAAGGAAAGAAAAACTAAAAGAAGAATGAGGAAAGAAAATGTCAGTATCAAATAGCTTGTCATGAGCATAACGTTGCCACCTTAATAGCCATTAGGAACTTCTCTCTCTCTCATAAGAAACATGTCCCGCCTCTGCAACCGACATTCTCAAACCGTCAGTTACATCATGAATCCATCTTCTCCGTGTTCTTCCTCTTCTCATCTTTACCAAGATGCCTCCTTCCATGATGGCATTCTCCAACCCTTCGTGTCTCTTGATATATGCAAAATGTACATCAGTAAAATACTCATGATGACTTCTCATTGAATTCTTGATGTGTTATTGATTCTTAGTTAAACAATTAAACAAAAAAAAAACTCAAATAAAATCAGAAATTTATCAAACACACTAAATGAACATGACTTTTTTAAACCAATAAATGGAACATGTTAAATGAAATAATGTATCATCGATCATTGCCTGGTTTGTGGTATCGATTCTTGAGATCTTGATAAAAATAGATCACTATGGAGATCTCTGGCATAGAATAATGAAGTAGTGATCGAACTGATTGATGATCAGGTGTGTGCCAGGGCTAATCGATATTTATACATCAGTGTGACAAATAGGCTTTGACCAGTGTATGGAAACAAGTGATGGGATGGATGTCTGGCAAAATACTGACTACAACCTCAGCAATTTATTACAACATATTTCAGATTGAATAAAGGGGTCTTTGTTTTCTTTTTCGTTTTAAACAATCTTTAGTCCTTTTCCGATCACCCATACACACGACCTATGTCAATGTACATACGACTTATCTCAATGTACACACGACTTATCTCAATGTACACACGACAGGACGGTGAGTCATACATACAACTTATGTCAGTGTACATACGACAGGATGGTGAGTCATACATACGACAGGATGGTGAGTCATACATACGACTTATGTTAATATACATACGACAGGACGGTGAGTCATACATACGACAGGACGGTGAGTCATACATACGACAGGATGATGAGTCATACATACGACTTATGTTAATATACATACGACAGGACGGTGAGTCATACATAAAACTTATGTCAGTGTACATACGACAGGATGGTGAGTCATACATACGACAGGATGGTGAGTCATACATACGACTTATGTTAATATACATACGACAGGACGGTGAGTCATACATACGACAGGATGGTGAGTCATACATACGACTTATGTTAATATACATACGACAGGACGGTGAGTCATACATACAACTTATGTCAGTGTACATACGACAGGATGGTGAGTCATACATACGACTTATGTTAATATACATACGACAGGACGGTGAGTCATACATACAACTTATGTCAGTGTACATACGACAGGATGGTGAGTCATACATACGACAGGACGGCGAGTCATACATAAAACTTATGTCAGTGTACATACGACAGGACGGCGAGTCATACATACGACAGGATGGTGAGTCATACATACGACAGGATGGTGAGTCATACATACGACAGGATGGTGAGTCATACATACGACAGGACGGCGAGTCATACATACGACAGGACGGCGAGTCATACATACGACAGGATGGTGAGTCATACATACGACAGGGCGGCGAGTCATACATACGACAGGATGGTGAATCATACATACGACTTATGTTAGTGTACATACGACAGGACGGCGAGTCATACATACGACAGGATGGTGAATCATACATACGACTTATGTTAGTGTACATACGACAGGATGGTGAGTCATACATACGACAGGACGGCGAGTCATACATACGACAGGACGGCGAGTCATACATAAAACTTATGTCAGTGTACATACGACAGGATGGTGAATCATACATACGACTTATGTTAATATACATACGACAGAACGGTGAGTCATACATACGACTTATGTTAATATACATACGACAGGACGGTGAGTCATACATACGACAGGACGGTGAGTCATACATACGACAGGACGGTGAGTCATACACATAACTTGTGTTAATGTACACACGACAGGACGGTGAATCACACACACAACTTATGTCAGTGTACACACCCTGTATCGCGTAGACCAACAAAAACATTGAATGCGGTGACATCAATTGAAGTCAACAAACACACACACACACACACACATTCAAGGTTCAATATGCTTTTCTTATCAGACATAATGCATGCACTAAATGAAGGTATTGTTGAACTAATGCCAGTCAAGACATTCTATGGCCTAGTTGTCCAAGTGTTTGTTCTTCTTGTGCAAGCAGAGACAGAGCACAGCACGTACCTTACCCTTATCTATAACATTAATCAATACGACTACATTGATAGTCATTTTTCGTTAAAGATCATTTTCAAAATTTCGCTAGACTACCCACATTCATCATCATTATCATCATCAGATCTCTAATCGCCCATGTAGTGCCGGGCTCCACAAGGCAAGCAAGGAATAATATCACTGTGACCTACAATGCATGTCGTAAGAGATGACTGATGTAGGACCTAGGAAGCTATCCTAGTAAATAAAAAGCATTGCAGAAATCGGATTTGCTGGTATACTTGTAGGCGCATAACTGGTTCAACGTACAATCGCTCTTACGCTCAGATCACATACAAATCACACGGAATGGTTAACAAGTGATCGATATGGAGAGTTGGAAGTAGAAGATCTCTTCTAGACTGAAGGTATATACGGCAGAGACATCAAATTTTCACTTCTAGACTGAAGGTATATACGGCAGAGATATCAAATTTTCACTTCTAGACTGAAGGTATATACGGCAGAGACACCAAATTTTCACTTCTAGACTGAAGGTATATACGGCAGAGATATCAAATTTTCACTTCTAGACTGAAGGTATATACGGCAGAGACATCAAATTTTCACTTCTAGACTGAAGGTATATACGGCAGAGATATCAAATTTTCACTTCTAGACTGAAGGTATATACGGCAGAGATATCAAATTTTCACTTCTAGACTGAAGGTATATACGGCAGAGACATCAAATTTTCACTTCTAGACTGAAGGTATATAC
This sequence comes from Arion vulgaris, assembly GCA_020796225.1. Taxonomy (NCBI): domain Eukaryota; kingdom Metazoa; phylum Mollusca; class Gastropoda; order Stylommatophora; family Arionidae; genus Arion; species Arion vulgaris. The sequence goes on from CM036770.1 coordinate 37,973,974, forward strand.
GGCAGAGATATCAAATTTTCACTTCTAGACTGAAAATAGAGCAGAGACATCTGTATCTTACCACTATGTCAAACATGAACAATTTCTTTGTTTTCCTTTCTCTGTTTCTTTAGCTGTCTGCTTATTTTTGTTAAACAGTGTGGGGTCACCCGTCCGACGAGGTACCCTCATAGTTCTTTTTGTTTGGTTATTGGTTACTGAACCGACGTCACAGCACTCCGGACAGATCCATAGGTTCTCAGACTCTCCCCCAATAGATGTCGAAATGTATACATACTGATGGTTCTCGAGGCTCACTGGTTAAACACACTTCACTCTTTGTCCCTCTCAAGATCTATTTGTACAACGTTTAATTCCAAACTATTGAAATTGCTGGATTCAGTGTCTCAATTTTAGTGTCCTCATCCAACAGTAGGTCAATTTGTGTGTCAAGGCAGTTGTGGGGAAGGCCATGTTTCACATAGATAGCCTGACCTCCGGGTTCACTGGGAGTGAAATAACATTTAAATTCTGGACACTCAAGGGCTTTATCCTGCTGTAAGTTGGTTTCCTGAATCCTGAAAATGTCGAAGTCATAGACTAGCTTCTCACTAACAGATTGAAAGAAACGACTCAAAATGGCGAATGTCACTGTATTGTTTTGTTCGACACTAATATTTCGTATGAGAGGGGGCTTAATTTCATCCATCGTATGCAGAGTTGGGAAAAAAGAATTCATTGATGATTTTCGCTGGTCCTACGACATTCGATCATCTATGCTTGCGTTTTCCTTAGTGTTTGATATCAATTATTCAAGTATAGGGTGATAATCTACAACATTAACCAGACTGCAAGAATAGCAAGTTAAATGTGGAGTAGTTAGACAAGAGCACTGTCATGAAAGTCAAAGAAGAATAGTCAACCAACATGAAATTGGTGTCGTTAGTTGCCACACGCTGAGAGACATGCTGAGAGACATGCTGAGAGACATGCTGAGAGACATGCTGAGAGACATGCTGAGAGACATGCTGAGAGACATGCTGAGAGACATGCTGAGAGACATGCTGAGAGACATGCTGAGAGACATGCTGAGAGACATGCTGAGAGACATGATGAGAGACATGATGAGAGACATGATGAGAGACATGCCGAGAGACATGCCGAGAGACATGCCGAGAGACATGCTGAGAGACACGATGAGAGACACGATGAGAGACACGCTGAGAGACACGATGAGAGACACGCTGAGAGACACGCTGAGAGACACGCTGAGAGACACGCTGAGAGACACGCTGAGAGACATGCTGAGAGACATGCTGAGAGACATGCCGAGAGACATGCCGAGAGACATGCCGAGAGACATGCCGAGAGACATGCCGAGAGACATGCCGAGAGACACGCTGAGAGACACGCTGAGAGACACGCTGAGAGACACGCTGAGAGACACGCTGAGAGACACGCTGAGAGACACGCTGAGAGACACGCTGAGAGACACGCTGAGAGACACGATGAGAGACACGCTGAGAGACACGATGAGAGACATGCTGAGAGACATGATGAGAGACATGATGAGAGACATGATGAGAGACATGATGAGAGACATGATGAGAGACATGCCGAGAGACACGCCGAGAGACACGCCGAGAGACACGCCGAGAGACACGCCGAGAGACACGATGAGAGACACGCCGAGAGACACGATGAGAGACACGCTGAGAGACATGCCGAGAGACACACCGAGAGACACGATGAGAGACAATATCCGATCACTTGTGGACTAATTGGTTCGATGTACAGTGATGGTAATAGACACGCCGAGAGACATGCTGAGATAAAATATCCGATCACTTGTGGGCTAATTGGTTCGATGTACAGTGATGGTAATAGACACGCCGAGAGACATGCTGAGAGAAAATATCCGATCACTTGTGGACTAATTGGTTCGATGTACAGTGATGGTAATAGACACGCCGAGAGACATGCTGAGATAAAATATCCGATCACTTGTAGACTAATTGGTTCGATGTGCAGTGATGGTAATCCGACCACTAAAGTAAACTAAACTAAAGGAATATTGTTTTCATTGCACCTGGTTTACCCAAATGGTTTGTCCCCTTTCTGTAGAAATGACATGCCACCTGCCGAGAGTATTGCACACATGAGCAACTATGTAGCTTCAGCTTCAGCAGCAATCCTCCTAGTCAAGGAAGTGAATCTCTGCGGCGGCGAAGTGGTCAAACTGTCCTAGTCAAGGAAGTGACATCTCTGCTGCTGCGGCGAAGTGGTCAAACTGTCCTAGTCAAGGAAGTGAATCTCTGCTGCGGCGAAGTGGTCAAACTGTCCTAGTCAAGGAAGTGAATCTCTGCTGCTGCGGCGAAGTGGTCAAACTGTCCTAGTCAAGGAAGTGAATCTCTGCTGCGGCGAAGTGGTCAAACTGTCCTAGTCAAGGAAGTGAATCTCTGCTGCGGCGGCGAAGTGGTCAAACTGTCCTAGTCAAGGAAGTGAATCTCTGCTGCGGCGAAGTGGTCAAACTGTCCTAGTCAAGGAAGTGAATCTCTGCTGCTGCGGCGAAGTGGTCAAACTGTCCTAGTCAAGGAAGTGAATCTCTGCGGCGGCGAAGTGGTCAAACTGTCCTAGTCAAGGAAGTGAATCTCTGCGGCGGCGAAGTGGTCAAACTGTCCTAGTCAAGGCAGTGAATCTCTGCTGCGGCGGCGAAGTGGTCAAACTGTCCTAGTCAAGGAAGTGAATCTCTGCGGCGGCGAAGTGGTCAAACTGTCCTAGTCAAGGAAGTGAATCTCTGCTGCGGCGGCGAAGTGGTCAAACTGTCCTAGTCAAAGTGAATCTCGCTGCGGCGGCGAAGTGGTCAAACTGTCCTAGTCAAGGAAGTGAATCTCTGCGGCGGCGGCGAAGTGGTCAAACTGTCCTAGTCAAGGAAGTGAATCTCTGCGGCGGCGGCGAAGTGGTCAAACTGTCCTAGTCAAGGAAGTGAATCTCTGCTGCGGCGGCGAAGTGGTCAAACTGTTGGTCTTGCACTGTCAAGGTAATGGGTTCTTCTTCAACGATCTCTGGTCATTCGCTTAATTTACTGTGCGACCACAAACTGGGCAATCAGTTTCAGGTCTGTCAGGTTTCCCCAAAGCTTAGTTGTCAGGTCGACTGAGTCCACATGTTGCTTCTCAGCTCACACAGGAGAGGACAGTCTTGCAGGATATGCTCCGGTGTCTGTTCCGCCTGCTGACACTGGCAGAGAGCTGTTTGACTTATTCCTAGTCTATATACGTGTTTGTTGAGTCTGCAGTGTCCGGTACGTAGTGGAAATATAATGACCTGGTCTGTTCTGCTGGGTTCAATATGAACCGCGTCGTTCAGTTCACGAGCACATTTGCTTCTAAAATCCCTAGAATTATTGCTTGTGCTACAAAGGTTGTGCTACAAAGGTTGTGCTACAAATGTTTTGTTACAAATATTGTGCTACAAAGGTTGTGCTACAAAGGTTGTGCTACAAGTGTTGTGCTACAAATGTTGTGCTACAAATGTTGTGCTACAAAGGTTGTGCTACAAATGTTGTGCTACAAATGTTGTGCTACAAAGGTTGTGTTACAAATGTTGTGCTACAAATGTTGTGCTACAAAGGTTGTGCTACAAATGTTGTGCTACAAATGTTGTGCTACAAATGTTGTGCTACAAAGGTTGTGATACGTTCAGTACTATCAGCAGGTGGCGTGCGGGCAATTTCTGCAGGACAGTGACCAAGTCATATGGTAAAAACCCGAAACAGTCTCCTTCACGATTAGACCTTTGTTTTCTCAACATCTTTCTTGACGTCTGAGACCTACCTCATGTCTCGTCTTAGAGTTCACTGTCTGGACAGGTCAGAACACGACGACATTTGACAATGTTCGATCTAGTTTGAGCTGGCGAAATGCAATAATTGAACTGCTTGTCAATCAGTTTGATCGTCTGTCTGTATATCGATCTGCACGTGACGGGACACAGTTTAGTCCTGACTCAGAACAACGTTCTAGATGTGATTGTAAATACTAAGATGGTTGGTAAATTCACGTTCTTCTCTTGATGTCTATTCATGATGTACTTTTGTTGTTCATTGCTTATCTTCGAGTTTATGTCTTTTACTCATGTTTCATATACATTTTATTACACGTTTCATCTGTTCTCTGTCAGATGGCATATGTCTTCTCTTGTGTTCATCTCATTGTTCATGTTTTCAAGTGTATCATCATGTCTTGTTTCGCGCACATGACTGCTAAAATGATAGGACAGTTAGGATTTTATTGTTGTCTTCTATATATATAGTGTGCTGTGAAAGAAGTCTATGTAGTGTGCTGTGAAAGAAGTCTATGTAGTGTGCTGTGAAAGAAGTCTATGTAGTGTGCTGTGAAAGAAGTCTATGTAGTGTGCTGTGAAAGAAGTCTATGTAGTGTGCTGTGAAAGAAGTCTATGTAGTGTGCTGTGAAAGAAGTAAAATTCCTCACTTCTGTTGTATCCTTTGCTTGATAAACGTCTTTGGTCGAAACCTTGCCGTGTATTATCATTGTTTTTGTATTTTGTAAAACTACAGTATTCTGTTTGTACGTGTTTCGCCATTGTATGAGAAACAGAGAAGCGATATATCCCCACCAGCACTTATTACAGCTTGATATATCTCCCACCAGCACTATTACAGCTTGATAAATCTCCCACCAGCACTTATTACAGCTTGATATATCTCCTACCAGCACTTATTACAGCTTGATATATCTCCCACCAGCACTATTACAGCTTGATTTATCTCCTACCAGCACTATTACAGCTTGATATATCTCCTACCAGCACTATTACAGCTTGATATATCTCCTACCAGCACTTATTACAGCTTGATATATCTCCCACCAGCACTATTACAGCTTGATTTATCTCCTACCAGCACTATTACAGCTTGATATATCTCCTACCAGCACTATTACAGCTTGATATATCTCCTACCAGCACTTATTACAGCTTGATATATCTCCCACCAGCACTATTACAGCTTGATTTATCTCCTACCAGCACTATTACAGCTTGATATATCTCCTACCAGCACTATTACAGCTTGATATATCTCCTACCAGCACTATTACAGCTTGATATATCTCCCACCAGCACTATTACAGCTTGATTTATCTCCTACCAGCACTATTACAGCTTGATATATCTCCTACCAGCACTATTACAGCTTGATATATCTCCTACCAGCACTATTACAGCTTGATATATCTCCCACCAGCACTATTACAGCTTGATTTATCTCCTACCAGCACTATTACAGCTTGATATATCTCCTACCAGCACTATTACAGCTTGATATATCTCCTACCAGCACTATTACAGCTTGATATATCTCCTACCAGCACTATTACAGCTTGATATATCTCCTACCAGCACTATTACAGCTTGATATATCTCCTACCAGCACTTATTACAGCCTGATATATCTCCTACCAGCACTATTACAGCTTGATATATCTCCTACCAGCACTATTACAGCTTGATATATCTCCTACCAGCACTATTACAGCTTGATATATCCCCCACCAGCACTATTACAGCTTGATATATCCCCCACCAGCACTATTACAGCTTGATATATCCCCCACCAGCACTATTACAGCTTGATATATCCCCCACTAGCACTTATTACAGCTTGATATATCCCCCACTAGCACTTATTACAGCTTGATATATCTCCTACCAGCACTTATTACAGCTTGATATATCTCCTACCAGCACTTATTACAGGACAAGATCGCGGTAATCGTACATGCATTTTTAACCCGGAACGAAGTATATGTCCTCAGCAAATTCACACAGTCTTCCTATCTTAGCTATCTCATGCAGCTAATTCCAGCTTTTCTGTATGTTGTTAATCTCTGCCTCCAAATCTATGTGTATTTATAGGCCTCCCTCTCTTTCAGTTTTTCTGTGGGTTCCAAAAAAGACCTGTATTGTTATAATACCATTGGATTTTCAAAACACGTAATCACAAAGTACTGTAGTTTTACAAATTACAAAAACAATGACAAAATACAGCAACGTTTCGACCAACAAGGCCTTTATCAAGCAAACGAACAAACAGGAGTGACAAATTTTTTTAAAAAAAATGGACGACCAAAAACAAACGTTTCTAATGAAAATCTGGGAATAAAAACGAAAATCTGGGAATAAAAACGAATAACGAAATAAATGTAACACAAAAACACACATAAAAACTAGAAATAGAACGGAAGAGAAACAATGAAAAATCTAGTAAATATATAACTTGAATACATGCAACATATACCCATATATATTACAAGGCATGGAAAGAGAAAGTACTAAGAATCATAGAAATGTAATACGTTGAGCCCACGTGGTCGCAAGGTAACATACAAAGAAATCAACCGATTCTCTAGAGCAAATCGACTGCGACTGCGGATGATCGCAATGACCATCATCATTGCACTTCGGTGAGTAACCATGTGTGCTCCGATCTCTTTCTTATACAAGAAGATATCAGCAGCAGTGCATAACTCCGTAGCACCGGCGAGGGTCCCCTATGTAATTTTGAAGAGGATGGGGATATTTATATATGAATTTTACTTGTAATCTTTTCTAATGAATTTTGCACGGGTTTTCTAGCCTGCTCTTCTCAATTTGCACGAGTTTTCTAGCCTGCTCTTCTCAATTTGCACGAGTTTTCTAGCCTGCTCTTCTCAATTTGCACGAGTTTTCTAGCCTGCTCTTCTCAATTTGCACGAGTTTTCTAGCCTGCTCTTCTCAATTTGCACTAGTTTTCTAGCCTGCTCTTCTCAATTTGCACGAGTTTTCTAACCTGCTCTTCTCAATTTGCACGAGTTTTCTAGCCTGCTCTTCTCAATTTGCACGAGTTTTCTAGCCTGCTCAATTTAGAACTACCAAGGCTTCTTTTACGTGCTCATATTGAACACGGGACCTACGTTATATCGTCTGTCTCCGATAGGACTAGGAACTCGATCTTACCTACACTGAGATCAGGCATCTCTGGACAAATATGCAGATGACTCCACAGGGGAGCAAACCTGGTACCTTTGTCACGAGAGACGATCAGCTAAACTCAAGTGCTATCCAGCGCTAGTCTTTTCAAACCTTATTGGTTTCACTGGAATTTGTCTTGTTATATTTCTTAAGTATAGTATTCTCGACATACTGTCATCTCACAGTCAACATCTCACAATCTAATTTGACTGCAGTAACTGTAGACGTTTCTTTATATTACTTGATTTGTCATCTCAACTGTTTCTATACTTCAATATCCAACTACAAACCAGGACTTGGCAAGCGTTATTAGAGCCTCAAGCCTAATCATATATTCGATACTATCTACGCTACTGAATTAGTAATATTGTCTGAGCGACTTTGTGACTGACTTTGTGTGATTATTATTAACCTGTAGTCATGTAGTCATGTTTTAGTGATATTGTTTTATTATTGGTAATAGTCGCTGCTACAGTCAAACGATATCATAAAATTGTCATAACAAAGATATGAAGTCATGTACTTTGACAACATACAACAATTGATGACGTTGTTTCGGCCTGCATGTGTTACTTTGTTTGTCTGTTAGTTTACCTTCGTTCTTAACTATTGTCTATTGCCAGGTGCAAGATGGAATTGCTTGTCTACTCTTACCGTTAAGCGTAGGGGCGGGAGCTTTAATTTGTGTTCCAGAGTCAGAAGAGTTCTCCCCTGTATTATATCCGTGCTTATGTGGTCTTGATATTGTCTTTTCATTTTTGTTTGTTTGGGGGTGTCTTCCTTGGCTCTTTTTATTGTATGCTGTTATTGGTGGTTGGTTGTATGCCATTCTCATTAAATGTCCAAACCACTGCATTTGTTGTCTTTCGATGTATTCGGTGCATGAAGTTATGCCCACTCTGCTTCTGATGCCCTTATTTCGTTCTTATCATTCAAATTAATAACTTTCTCTGATTTGTGTGGTTTGCGCTGAGAACGTGAGTGCGTCCAAATTTCGACCAAAAATTATGCTTGTGTTTGCCGGATTTGGCAGTCTCCTCCTCTTCTTGTTTGCGCTCGTTCTTTACGACCAATTTTAATCACTCTTTGTGATATGTTTGATCTTTGCCAAGAACGTGTATACGTTGCACATTGGTTTGGTAGGCCCCTAAACACATAACTTCTACACGTTTAGGACACGTGCATCCGATTTCAGCCAAACCTCATTAGTCGCCTCTTACGACATGCGTGGCAGGTAACAGTGGTTCTATTCTTTACACCCCAAATATGGACCCTGGTAACCACTCGGGCGTGACAATCTCATATATTTTCCATTATTTTTTGCAGTAAAGCAATTTCCTCTTTATTAATCACTTCTCGGTCACTAGTTCCAGTTTGTATTTGATCTGAGCCGAAGAGCTTGTACATGCTTGCTACTTTTGTGACACGATGATTTCGTTCCGGATAAGGACCATTTTCATGTTTTTGGGACGTTCTTTTTGGGACGTGTTTTGTTTGGTCTCCATCAGACCGCCCATGTGTTGCCGGGGCCCAGGAGCAAACAATAGTACCTCTGCCACCTACAAGGTAAGTCGTAAGCGGTCACTGAGGTAGAGATCTAGGAAAGCTACTCTAGTAAATAAAAAGCGTCCAAGAAATCGGATGCATAGCTGGCACACCGTACAACAATTCTTAGGCTCATATCACATACAAATCACAAATAGTGGTTTAACAAGGCGTCGATATAGAGCTCTCTCTCTCTCTCTCGAAGAATTGTGAATTAGAGAATCAATATTGCTTTATTGAATACAAAGACACATTCGTGTGTTATGTAATGCTAACGGAGCTATTACACATTATCATCATCATAATAGTTTGTCCTGAACAGAACGTTGCTACCCCAACAGTCCTTCGCAATTTCTCTCTCATATGCCATATGTCCCGTCTCTGCAGCCGCCATGTTCAAACCATCAGTTACATCCTGAATTCATCTTCTGCGTGGTTTTCCTCTTCTTGTCTTTGCCAGTATGCCTCCTTCCATGATGGTCTTCTCCAGCCCTTCATGTCTTTTTATATGTTCAAAATATCTCAATTTTCTCTTTCTTATTTGTAGCATCTATTACTAAATGCACATAATATCAAGCAACATTTCTTCACTAATTATACAAACGTTAATAATGAATATCTTGTGTGAATTTCTTCAACTTGAGGCGTATATACTGTGTTGAATTTGTACCAAACATCATAATTTCTTCAACTTGAGGCGTATATACTGTGTTGAATTTGTACCAAACATCATAATTTCTTCAACTTGAGGCGTATATACTGTGTCGAATTTGTACCAAACATCATCATAATTTATTCAACTTGAGGCGTATATACTGTGTCGAATTTGTACCAAACAACATCATAATTTCTTCAACTTGAGGCGTATATACTGTGTCGAATTTCACATTAGATGTTCCAATTCACGATTATGTTTTTACCTTTTATTGTTCTATTAATATTACTATTAACATTACTTTATTATTGTTATTATGAGAGAAGACTTAACATCTTTCACCTTCGATGTCTCGGCAAGATTATGAACATCAGGTGGTAAGACAAGATAACCAACTCTGAAGTACTGCAGCGTACAAACTTGCCTTCTATCATGGACATGCTCAGCAGTAGAAGACTTCGATGGCTAGAGCATGTGCGAAGAATGGACAATGGCCGCATTCCAAAACAAATGTTCTTCTCTGAACTTTCGGATGGAAAGAGGCACCAGGGCAGACCACTGCTCAGATATAAAGATGTCTCAAGGCCTCAATGAATAGCTTTTCTATCGGTCCCAGCAAATGGGAACAACTGGCTGATGATCGAGATATATGGAAAACAACATTGCGCAAAGGCGCAAAATTTGTTGAAGAGAGACTTGGGGATGAGCTGAAAGATAAGCGAAAACTCAGAAGTTGTCACAGTAAAACACTTGCCAATTGACCGTCTGTAAAGACGAAAAAGGTCATATATATTATTGTTATTATTACTTTTAATTCGCAACATAGCGCCTTCGCCTCTTAAGCCATCATTCAAATGAACTCTCAATATATATTTGACAAATTTTCGGCACTGCTGTAGGGGTCAAGACGTTTATTTTTTTGCTTTCTGATAGTCGGGGGTTCGAGTCCGGACCGCGAAGTTGGTTACAGTTGCACTTTAACTGACGATTCCTATAATTGTTGCTGGTGTGACAGAGTTCGGGCTTTTTGCAACACTCTTGACAAACAGCGCGCCATTTCTGCGGAAAGATACTGAGCCATATGATGACAACACAGTGCAATGAAATCAATCTTTAGATACTTTAGGTAGGATGTGAAATGCCGGTGACGTAACAGTTCCACATATACACGAAGTAAGCGGGCCAATTCTTTTCTTCACTTGTGAAACGTTTGTTGAATGATTTGAAGCCACAATCCGTATTTGTTCGATTCGAGAATCGAACGCTGTATGCGCACTGTGCAAATCCGTGTCACAGAGAGGTTGTCATATTATAGTCCTACATATTTCCGTCGCACTAACCTGTACAATAATAATACTTACGCACAGCTCGATCTATGTGTGTTGTCACATGGCACGCTGGAAGGCAATAGATAATATGCAAGGCTCTACATCCGTTCGGGAAGGTCAACAGTTCGATTTCGGATGTCGTCTTGAATTGTTTTCTCTATTTTGTTGTGTCTGGTTGCAGAGAGATCCACTTTCAAGTCTAGTACCTCTTTCCAATATGACAAACATATGATATATATATCCCCATATATGAGCCAGCAGCCATCCCAAAGTGCACTTGCTCACCGTACCCATGAGAAGTTGATTAGTATATCTTCTCTGTCTGCCACGAAGATGACACTGTCTGGCATGTCCAGACTTAACTCCTAATTCTGGCACTTTGCTCCTGTGTCTGAGACTCGCACATATATCACAGAAATGAGAGCGCATTGCATTGATGACATCGGCTTTGTCCATACTTCTGCTCGCTTGAGTCTTAGAATCTGTTCATATTGATGTAGGCTGTCAATAATGCATTTTATTTTAACATAATAAGGATCGTAGAGATATTACCGCCACATGGGGGTGGGGAGGGGGAACGGTAGCATTACTAATTCTAAAATAAATATGACAATAATTCTGGTCAGAATTACGGCACTTCTGTAGGGGTCATATATATATATCATATTGTATATCATATGAAATATCAGATTGTCATATATATATATATATATATATATTGAGAGTTCATTTGAATGATAGTGACCCCTACAGTAGTGTCGTAAGGCGGATACACACTTCATAAGAGACATAATCCAATACTCACACGATAAAGACATAACAAATATATGATATATATATACCCCCATCGATTTATGCTTTAGTTTAGTTTAGTCGTCAGATAATCCTCACTGCATATGGAACCACTTAGTCCATAAGTGCCCAGATCTCCTTCTCAGTATGTCTCTCAGTATGTGGCAACTAACGACACCGGTTATTTCTTGGTTTACTATTGTTCTTTGGCTGCCAGTATATTGCTCGTGTCTAGCTACACCACATTTGACTTGGAATTCTTGCAGTCTGGTTGGTCTTGTAGATTCACCACTATAACTGGAATCCATTACACGCCCTCTCTCCCTTATGGAACTTATAATACCAGCCTGATCCATTGCTCGCCTACGTTTTACAGCAGCCATACCTGCAAGCTTATTTTATACTAATTGTAACAAACATGGAAGCTTGACCAGAATTCTTCGTCATATTTATTTTAGAGTTAGTAGTGCTACTGTCACTTTGCTCATTTACCGTCCCCCACATGTGGCGGTAATATCTCTACGATCTTATTATGTTAAAATAAAATGCATTATTTACAGCCTACATCAATATGAACAGATTCCCAGACTCAAGCGAGCAGAAGTATGGACAAAGCCGATGTCATCAATGCAATGCGTTCTCATTTCTGTGAGATATGTGCGAGTCTCAGACACAGGAGCAAAGTGCCAGAATTAGGAGTTAAGTCTGGACATGCCAGACAGTGTCATCTTCGTGGCAGACAGAGAAGATATACTAATCAACTTCTCATGGGTACGGTGAGCAAGTGGACTTTGGGATGGCTGCTGCCGCGGAGGACGGAGCACGAATGGGAATGATGCCCAATGTGCCGTGAAGTCGATAACATAACAATATGAGCAGATTAGTGGGATAAGTTCGGATTATGCTCGTACACAAAATATGTGATAACAATACCCCCACTCCACACGTTTCTTCCTCTTAAAAACCCCACTATAACCGGATATTGATCTGATGAAAATATGAAATATGGTAATACATATACATCATCCTAGATTGTTATCAGAGATAAGCTCCTCCCTCCACGGCCACCGCCCATGACGATGACATCATCAAAAGGCGGTACCATTTTCACTAGACCATGAATTATTTTCGAAAAAAATATCTTTATTGAATCGCTCAAAGCTCAAGCTGTATATCACCATTATATTTAAGATGTTGCTGTTTTATTGATGTATTTTCTCTGGCTTATTTGCTGGGATTCAACAGTTGTCTCAGCCACATAGTTGACCTTTTTGTTGTGTCTGCCATTTAGTTGATTTCTGCATTAGCAGCGTAACAGAACATGGCGGCTTGCAATGCATGACGTCGACCCGTCAATTGTCAAGTCATATTCGGTAGTCCGCCATCTTATAGTTATTGGTTACTCAATTCATTAGAAAGATTATAAATAACATTCCGACAAAATAATTTCACCATCTTGAAAATTACATCGGACAACCCTCGCCGGTGCTACAGAGTTCGTGCACTGCCACTGAGAACATCCTGTGAAAATGATAGATTGGAGCACACATGGTTACGCACCGAAGTGCTATGAAGATGGTCCAATCAATCAATCAATCAATCATAGAACTACTTACACACTTATACGGGCCCAGTCTTCCCAAACTGATGTCTAATGCTGATGGTTCTTGTAAATCGCTGGTTAAACACACGCCTCACCAGACCTCTCAGATACTCAGTCCTACTCGTGCAACGTCTGAATTCAAATTCTTTAAACCGCTGTATAGGTTTATAATGAGCTGCCATGTCCACATCCGACAGTCGCTGATCAACTCTTACCTCATTCAACAGACAGTCAATGATCAACTCTTACCTCATTCAACAGACAGTCAATGATCGACTCTTACCTCATTCCACAGACAGTCGCTGATCGACTCTTACCTCATTCAACAGACAGTCGTTGAACTTGTCTTCCACAACAAGATAATATTTGAGCTTGTCTTCCCAACAAAATAATATTTGAACTTGTCTTCCCCAGCAAGATAATATTTGAACTTGTCTTCCACAACAAGATAATATTTGAACTTGTCTTCCCCAGCAAGATAATATTTGAACTTGTTTTCCACAACAAGATAATATTTGAACTTGTCTTCCACAACAAGATAATATTTGAACTTGTCTTCCCCAGCAAGATAATATTTGAACTTGTCTTCGACAACAAGATAATATTTGAACTTGTCTTCGACAACAAGATAATATTTGAACTCGTCTTCCCCAGCAAGATAATATTTGAACTCGTCTTCCCCAGCAAGATAATATTTGAACTTGTCTTCCCCAGCAAGATAATATTTGAACTTGTCTTCCCCAGCAAGATAATATTTGAACTTGTCTTCGACAACAAGATAATATTTGAACTTGTCTTCCACAACAAGAAATATTTGAACTTGTCTTCGCCAGCAAGATAATATTTGAACTTGTCTTCGACAACAAGATAATATTTGAACTTGTCTTCCCCAACAAGATAATAGATATTTGAACTTGTCTTCCTCAGCAAGATAATATTTGAACTTGTCTTCCTCAGCAAGATAATATTTGAACTTGTCTTCGACAACAAGATAATATTTGAACTTGTCTTCGACAACAAGATAATATTTGAACTCGTCTTCCCCAGCAAGATAATATTTGAACTCGTCTTCCCCAGCAAGATAATATTTGAACTTGTCTTCCTCAGCAAGATAATATTTGAACTTGTCTTCCCCAACAAGATAATAGATATTTGAACTTGTCTTCCTCAGCAAGATAATATTTGAACTTGTCTTCCTCAGCTGGTGGTGGTCTTTGAGATGTTTATACCCCTTGTTCTGTTCGTCATCTTGTTGCTTATCAGAGAGAAGCTTCCCGCGTCCAAGATGCCTATAGGTAAGTTTGTTTTAAGTAATGCAATAGAAAAATTGACTATGATAAACATATATTCGTTCATGGTGTTCTATAGTCGTTCAGTTCTTTTCCTTTTTGTGAAAGTGTCATCGTCAGAGACTTGACCCCAGCTGTAACTCTCAATGTGACAGTAATTCAGAAAGTCAGGTACTAATTTTCATCTGACACTAGAGAATCTACCGTACTGGACATAGGAACACATTTACGTTGACGATTGAACCTGAAATGGGAAAACCCAAAGCAAAATGATGGAAGCTATTAAGGGACAGCAGGAAGCAACATTCGCCTATAACATAGTTAGTGCGTAACCAGACACAGATATAGCAGGAAGCAACATTCGCGTGTCACATAGTCAGTGCGTAACCAGACACAGATATAGCAAGAAGCAACATTCACCTATCACATAGTCAGTGTGTAACCAGATACAGATATAGCAGGAAGCAATATTCGCGTGTCACATAGTCAGTGCGTAACCAGACACAGATATAGCAGGAAGCAATATTCGCGTGTCACATAGTCAGTGCGTAACCAAACACAAATATATCAGGAAGCAACATTCACCTATCACATAGTCAGTGCATAACCAGACACAGATATAGCAGGAAGCAACATTCGCGTGTCACAGTCAGTGCGTAACTAGACACAGATATAGCAGCAAGCAACATTCGCGGGTCACATAGTCAGTGAGTAACCAGACACAGATATAGCAGCAAGCAACATTCACCTACTATCACATAGACAGTGAGTAACCAGACACAGATATGAAGCAATATTCACCTATCACATAGTCAGTGCGTAACCAGACACAGATATAGCAGCAAGCAACATTCACCTATCACATAGTCAGTACGTAACCAGACACAGATATAGCAGCAAGCAACATTCACCTATCACATAGTCAGTGCGTAACCAGACACAGATATAGCAGGAAGCAACATTCACCTATCACATAGTCAGTGCGTAACCAGACACAGATATAGCAGGAAGCAACATTCACCTATCACATAGTCAGTGCGTAACCAGACACAGATATAGCAGCAAGCAACATTTGCCTATCACATAGTCAATGAGCAACCAGACACATATAGCAGGAAGCAACATTCACCTACTATCACATAGTTAGTGAGTAACCAGACACAGATATAGCAGGAAGCAACATTCACCTATCACATAGTCAGTGCGTAACCAGACACAGATATAGCAGCAAGCAACATTCACCTACTATCACATAGACAGTGAGTAACCAGACATTCACCTACTATCACATAGTCAGTGCGTAACCAGACATTCACCTACTATCACATAGACAGTGAGTAACCAGACATTCACCTACTATCACATAGACAGTGAGTAACCAGACACAGATATAGCAGCAAGCAACATTCACCTACTATCACATAGACAGTGAGTAACCAGACACAGATATAGCAGCAAGCAACATTCACCTACTATCACATAGACAGTGAGTAACCAGACACAGATATAGCAGCAAGCAACATTCACCTACTATCACATAGACAGTGAGTAACCAGACATTCACCTACTATCACATAGTCAGTGCGCAACCAGACACAGATATAGCAGTTAGGCAGTGTAGGACAGAAGAGACATGAGCCTGTGTAATTTAATAGACACATGGCTGCTGCAGTCGCCGTAAAACTGTTTAGATTAGGATGTTTTCTTTATGCCCTTGATGGAAAAAATCTCCTTGACCTTGCCGGGGATTGAACCCATATCCCGCATGGGAGCCGTACTCTAATCCATTCGTCCAGCCGCTCCACCCATCTCACATAGCAGTGCGTAAATACAGCTTTAAGTCTATGGACTATACAACAGCCTATGTGGAAAAAAAGGAGCTTTTCAACAATATATTCAGATATTGGCAAACATTCACCCAATACATACCATCAATGTTATTGCACTATTTTGCTATCAAGCTGATTTATGAAGAGCTAAATTAAGCAAGTTTTATATCAATAGTAATCGACTCATCAAACTCATTGCCTTGGACAAATAGTGCCTCTGGTAGTGAGGTATTATTATGTAGAAACAGGTGTGAAGTTTGAAGTGTTTGATTGAGTTCATTTAGATTATAAAACTTGGGGCAGCAGGTGCAATAAAATAGTGACAAGGTTGTGTCAGGGTCAGTGAGCTGGCACTGATCAAGACCCTACCCCTACCTCCACGTGGTGGCCCTGGAAACATACTACCGCACTGTAGTTTGACTAAGCGAGTAGGGATCGAAGGAGAGCTACTCTGATATAGGCAGTAATGTAGGTGCAATCACGAATGCTATGAGATCTGTTTGTAATACAGGCAAGCAGAATCTTAGAACCTACACCTGTCTCCCGGTCGACGTCCATTGATGAGAAACTGGTACAAATCACTGGGAAATTGAGTAAGGAATTGGTACGAGTCATCTGTACAAATGAAAAGATGTTCTCCTCAAAGTAGATGTTCTCCTTTGTTAATGTTCGCACCATAGTTTTCAGCTCTCGGCAAGACTCGTTTAGACCGATGTGTCGTGTCGTCACAAGGGAAGACATAGTTTTCAGCTCTCGGCAAGACTCGTTTAGACCGATGTGTCGTGTCGTCACAAGGGAAGACATAGTTTTCAGCTCTCGGCAAGACTCGTTTAGACCGATGTGTCGGTCGTCACAAGGAAGACTGTAGTAAATTATGTAGAGGAGGCTAGAAACCATGCTAGAAACGAGGGGGTGCTACAGTGGTCACCAGTACACTCGACCTGAGTAGCAGTTTCAGCAACACATAGTGCTGCATGCCTGGAGTTGTTTAAACCTTCTGGGTCTGCAAGAAATTCAGGTTCTATCCCCTGCCCCATATATAGGGAAAAGGACGAAAACCCATAATTTCTTTGTGTTCGAAGAAAAAAAGGATAGTGACACTGTTCGTCATCTTCTCTTTGTCTCACCATCTCTTCAGACCAACACTAACAAGACTTGTCGGTTGTCATGCCCTTCTTCACGACCTCATGTCATACCACAAACCAAGAATGTAATATTTTCAAATGTGTGTGTGCAATAATTCTCTTGATGCTTATATCTTTATTGTTCACTTTTGCCCACCTGCCCAACGTGTTTGTAGCGCGTTGGACGACAAGCCCCCTATGAGTGTGATTCAATTCCTCGGCTGGCAGAAAAGCCACAGGTTCTCCAGATTCATGGTGTTAAAAAGCTAAAAGCTCAAGTGGTTCTGGATCGAAAAAAAATACAATGTGTTCACTTTAGTTGTTAATGAGAAAATTTTTGAAGTCGAAAGTTATTAATAAACATGCCTACAACCAAATCTGACTCCAGGACAATTGTTTTGCTTGTTTGTTATGTATGGGATTAAAGTCCTTTTTAATGCCGAGGCGTGCCATTTTAACTTAAGAATGAGTCTTTGTTTTGACGTTATCAGAACTTGTAGGTCATAGATTCCCAAATTTTTTCGGTCCACAGCCCACTTTACATGACATAAACTTTGTAATACCCCTCACCATTATAACAGTCCATTCCCCCTTTCTTCTCCCCCACCCACATATATTAAATCAGCCTACTGCACTAACCAGTTTCCACTAAACCAGCTTAACCGGTTTCCACTGAAGCAGTCTACTGCACTAACCAGTTACACTAAAGCAGCCTACTGCACTAACCGGTTTCCATTAAATCAGCCTACTGCACTAACCAGTTTTCACTAAACCAGCTTAACCGGTTTCCACTGAAGCAGTCTACTGCACTAACCAGTTTACACTAAAGCAGCCTACTGCACTAACCGGTTACCACTGCTCAATATCTTATTGCCAAGTGTTACCAATACAATATAATCAATTCATTTCTAAAGGCATTAATCAATAGCTATAATATTAAACTGGATAAATAATATCAGAATAGACCAAGGATAAAAGTCATATATCATGCGGGGCAATTATTATGTCCGTCTCTCTGTTTGTGCTCAAGAAGTTCCAAAATTGACAGTTTTGGCATGATAGATGATACAGAATCCCCATAGCGTTCCAGGTCTCACAGGCATGTTGCTGTTCTAGACATGTTGGTTATGCTGTAATAGAAAAGTTGACAAGTTGGCTTCCAACTTCCCAAATTTGTCTGCCATATCTATGCTGAATGTTATTTTAAATAACATAATTAGTCATTACTTCCTGTAGTGCCACTTCTTAGGGCAGTCTAGGACAGAGGGATGAGAGCCGGAAGAATTTAATGGCTATGTGGCTAGTGTAGTCGCTGCAAAACTGTTCAGGTTAAGATGTTTTATTATGCCCCAACAGAAAAAAAATCCTTACCGTGGATTGAACACAGGTCTCCCGCTTGGGAGCAGCACTCTAATCCATTCATCTATATGCTTGGGAGCAGCACTCTAATCCGTTCGTCTATATGCTTGGGAGCAGCACTCTAATCCATTCATCTATATGCTTGGGAGCAGAACTCTAATCCATTCGTCTATATGCTTGGGAGCAGCACTCTAATCCATTTGTCTATATGCTTGAGAGCAGCACTCTAATCCATTCATCTATATGCTTGGGAGCAGCACTCTAATCCATTCGTCTATATGCTTGGGAGCAGCACTCTAATCCATTTGTCTATATGCTTGAGAGCAGCACTCTAATCCGTTCGTCTATATGCTTGGGAGCAGCACTCTAATCCATTCATCTATATGCTTGGGAGCAGCACTCTAATCCATTCATCTATATGCTTGGGAGCAGCACTCTCATCCGTTCGTCTATATGCTTGGGAGCAGCACTCTAATCCATTCGTCTATATGCTTGGGAGCAGCACTCTAATCCATTTGTCTATATGCTTGAGAGCAGCACTCTAATCCGTTCGTCTATATGCTTGGGAGCAGCACTCTAATCCATTCATCTATATGCTTGGGAGCAGCACTCTAATCCATTCATCTATATGCTTGGGAGCAGCACTCTAATCCATTCGTCTATATGCTTGGGAGCAGCACTCTAATCCATTCGTCTATATGCTTGGGAGCAGCACTCTAATCCATTCGTCTATATGCTTGGGAGCAGCACTCTAATCCATTCATCTATATGCTTGGGAACAGCACTCTAATCCATTCGTCTATATGCTTGGGAGCAGCACTCTAATCCATTCGTCTATATGCTTGGGAGCAGCACTCTCATCCGTTCGTCTATATGCTTGGGAGCAGCACTCTAATTCATTCGTCTATATGCTTGGGAACAGCACTCTAATCCATTTGTCTATATGCTTGGGAACAGCACTCTAATCCATCCGTCTATATGCTTGAGAGCAGCACTCTCATCCGTTCGTTTATATGCTTGGGAGCAGCACTCTAATCCATTCGTCTATATGCTTGGGAGCAGCACTCTAATCCATTCGTCTATATGCTTGGGAGCAGCACTCTCATCCGTTCGTCTATATGCTTGGGAGCAGCACTCTAATCCATTCGTCTATATGCTTGGGAACAGCACTCTAATCCATTTGTCTATATGCTTGGAAACAGCACTCTAATCCATTCATCTATATGCTTGGGAGCAGCACTCTAATCCATCCGTCTATATGCTTGAGAGCAGCACTCTAATCCATTCATCTATATGCTTGGGAGCAGCACTCTAATCCATTCGTCTATATGCTTGGGAGCAGCACTCTAATCCATTCGTCTATATGCTTGGGAGCAGCACTCTAATCCATTCGTCTATATGCTTGGGAGCAGCACTCTAATCCATTCGTCTATATGCTTGGGAGCAGCACTCTAATCCATTCATCTATATGCTTGGGAGCAGCACTCTAATCCATTCGTCTATATGCTTGGGAGCAGCACTCTCATCCATTCGTCTATATGCTTGGGAACAGCACTCTAATCCATTCGTCTATATGCTCCTCAACAGAATGAGAATCAAAACAACAGTTCATTTATACAGATATTTAATATTATTTGTTATTTTGTACACGGATGTGAGAGATGGACATTCATTGTAGACATGGAAAGTTGGATTGAAACTTTTCAACAACAAACGATACAGACATGTGTTGCTTATTGCTTTCTCACAACTTCAAACAAATATATGTATGTATCAGACAAAGCTTATCATCAATATAAGAAACAGACGGTCATCATTTATCGGGCATGTGATGAGGAAGGGAGGTTTAGAACACATTCTGACAACCGGTAAAATCGAGGGTAGACGAGACGGGAAGACAGAAAGAAACATTTTTTGATAACCTGATTTCATGGCAGAAAGAGCGTCAACATCTGATATGATAACACCAAAGACAGAATTGTGGAGATCCATGATAACCTACACCAGCCTGCATGGCACCTAATGATGATGATGAAGAAGAGAGAAAATAAATATGCTCTTCGGCAAACAGGATCCATTCATGGTGATGGTGATACGACCTGATTCTTGTCTGGTACTGATATATAATGAGGTATGACTTTTTTGTAAATATTATTGTACAGGGGTCAGTTGAGCTTGGATGGAGAAGAAGAAGACAGATATAAACTTGGATTGGCAACATCAATGGCTGGTCAGGACAAAACTTCTTCATACTTGTTTAAACAAATTGAAGACATAGAACTATAGTGTGCCATTTGTGCTGTCTACACCATGACATTGCTGCGTCCCTAGCGAGCTATGGGTCTTATTAGTTTGTATATTGACAACCCTATTATTATAATTGATTTGCAGCTCGTAATCATGTCCGAGCTCTCCCATCAACGGGCATGTTGTCATTGATACAGCTCTTTTGTGAGGGAGAAGGGGAGCTGGACCAACAAGGGTTTCTCAATTTCTCCAGTGAAAAGTGAGTACATCATTATTGATTATGTAGAGTGAATATAGAGGGTCTCTTCACTTATTTGTTTGTTTGCAATATCTGAGGAGGTATGAGTTTTCTCTGATCCCTGAGAAGGTATGTGTTTTCTGTGATACCTGAGAAGGTATGTGCTTGTGATCTCTGAAGAGGTATGCGTTTGTCTGTGAACCTTTAGAATATGTGTAGGTGAAGATATGGGCTAAACTTGAAGATGGAGAATGTCATTGTAACATGTGGCGGTAAAGATAGTGGCTGAAGTTTAAGATTTCACAGATTATTACAACATTTAAAGTTAGTCATATGAAAGGAACTTAAGGATTACGTTGATTAGTCTTCATCTCTCTCTCTCTCTCTCTCTCGATCGTCGACCAGACTGATGTACCAGACCTCCCCATAAATTCTATTTATGTGGAAATTTGATTCATGCAGCCTTAGCATTGGTGTGTTTTACATCACATCTTCAGCACCATTTGGAGCTCTGGTGCTTATCCTTCGGCGATGTGTCCGGTTTCAGTCAGCGTTTACTCGGTTCGCTCTCCGTTCTGTAGCCATCTAGTGTTTTTTACGGTGTGGGTAGCTAGCCCCACCACCAACCTCCTTAGTCACCTCTTACGACATGCGTGGCAGGTAACAGTGGTTCTATTCTTTACACCCCAATTTGGGCACCGGTAACCACTCGACGATTCTTCATCAAGATTACTATAGATTATTATAGAAGCAGGTTGGATGGAATGAGAAACTTAGAGTATATTAGCCTTATTCTATTTTCTATATACATTACTTATCATTATTTTCCATCTACCTTCATTATGAAAGCATGAATATTTGTAATTATTGTCTTGTATTGTAGTTATTAAACATTTCTTGCATGTATCAACCCACTTCTGTATTCTTCATAGTCAACTAAGTCGACTTCTAGAACAGTTGCAGATTGTGGCACAAGACCATGACTACTTTCGGCCAGGAATGTCTCCCCAAGAGATGGATGACCTGCCAGCAACTTATCAAGCAGTCATTGACGATCCAGCATTTGTAATAGATTCCTTGAAGAATGCTTCAGGTGGGTTTATAATGTGATCATTATTGATTGAGTTAGCATGGCTAAGATGCAATGGACCAAAATGACATTCTTAACACATTGAGAAAGTCTTTCAGAGCACAGGAGTTTCAGGATTCTATCCCTGCCTAAATCGTAGCCGCTGACCAGATTGAGAGAGATGGGTGTCGATATTGGTGCAGCCCGAAAGGAACAACATAGCAAATATGCATAAAGATCGATTAATCAACATTGAACTGGTGTGTTGGGTTGCTGGATGCTGTTGGATTTGTTGATGGGGAGATCACAGCACATATGGACATGTCTGGGCTGCTATGATAATAGTACTCATAAAACTGATAACTGATAACTGAGTTAGACTGATGGAAATGCTAAAAGTAATCACATACATAGCATCTAGTGGTGTACATATGTGAAGCTGTAGAGATATCACAGTACTATGTTGTAATAATGGCGAAACAGAATAAAAACAGAATAAAAACAGAATAGAAACAGAATAAAAACAGAATAAAAACAGAATAAAAACAGAATAAAAACAGAATAAAAACAGAATAAAAACAGAATAAAAACAGAATAAAAACAGAATAGAAACAATAGACAGCAAATTTAGAGAGCAAACAGACTTTATCAAGTAAAGGGTACAAGAGAAGCCAAGAATTTCACTTCTCACACAGCACACACACACATGTAGAATCAAACAATAACTTCCTAACAGAACTAAAATTATATATATATATGTTGTAATATGGAAGAGTGCAGTCAAACTAAATACTACATCTGCAGAATTTGGAAATGAGATGACCAGTATGTTTCTCTTTAATGTTTCCAAGCATTAGCTTCTTCTTCTTGTAACAGTTAATGTTTCCAAGCATTAGCTTCTTCTTCTTGTAACAGTTTGAATGTTTCTTATATTTGCAGACATTACGTTTAGTTCTGTGCTAGAAGACACCAAGAGTTTTCAGGACTTTCTCATCAACAACTTGTCTCTACCCAAGGATGAAGCAGACGCATTCATCAACTCTACAATACATGTCAAAGAGGTAGCTAGGACATTGTTAACTCATCATGTGCACATGAAATGTGCACACAAAACATATAAATCATATGTGCACACAAAACATGCACATAAAACATGTGCTTGAAACATGCACTTAAAATATGCACATGAAACATGCACTTAGAACATGCACTTGAAACATGCACTTAGAACATGCACTTGAAACATGCACTTGAAACATGCACTTAGAAGATGCACTTGAAACATGCACTTGAAACATGCACTTGAAACATGCACTTAGAACATGCACATGAAACATGCACTTGAAACATGTACTTGAAACATGCACTTAGAACATGCCCATGAAATGTACACTTGAAGCATGCACTTAGAACATGCCCATGAAATGTACACTTGAAGCATGCACTTAGAACATGCCCATGAAATGTACACTTGAAGCATGCACTTAGAACATGCCCATGAAATGTACACTTGAAGCATGCACTTAGAACATGCCCATGAAATGTACACTTGAAGCATGCACTTAGAACATGCCCATGAAATGTACACTTGAAGCATGCACTTAGAACATACCCATGAAATGTACACTTGAAGCATGCAATTAGAACATGCACTTAGAACATGCACTTAGAACATGCACTTAGAACATGCACTTAGAACATGCACTTAGAACATGCACTTAGAACATGCAACTTAGAACATGCACTTAGAACATGCACTTAGAACATGCACTTAGAACATGCACTTAGAACATGCACTTAGAACATGCACTTAGAACATGCACTTAGAACATGCACTTAGAACATGCACTTAGAACATGCACTTAGAACATGCACTTAGAACATGCACTTAGAACATGCACTTAGAACATGCACTTAGAACATGCACTTAGAACATGCACTTAGAACATGCACTTAGAACATGCACTTAGAACATGCACTTAGAACTTAGAACATGCACTTAGAACATGCACTTAGAACATGCACTTAGAACATGCACTTAGAACATGCACTTAGAACATGCACATGAAATGTACACATAAAATGTATACAACAAACATGCACATCAAGGCTAAATGTGTGTTCCCATTCCGATATGAAAATGAATTAGTTCAAGAAACTGACACAAGTTCTGTATTTTATTATCTGCTACAGCAACAAGATGTGTTCTCCCTGTGGAATATTCTATGGAATACCAGCTAAAATAATAATTTAAAAAAAGGGCCTAAAGCCGAAGGATTGACTTCATTGCACAGAGTTTTATCCCATATGGCTCTGTCTCTCTCCGCAGAAATGGCACACCACCTACCGAGAGTATTGCACAAAGCTACAGCAACAATCCGAGGGGTCTCTTGGAAAAATTTTCTCACAAATAGAATGGTGCAGTCTGGATTTGAACCCTCAACCTTCCGAATACAAGGCAAAGGCATAACCACTTAGCCACAGAAACCCTGGTCCTATTTTAAAATAATAAACATTATCAAGAGCCGCTATGAAGGTTCACATTGTGCAGTCTGCACTGATGATGGCCAAGTGACTGGTTTATATAGTTGAAACTTGAGTAAAGCAAGGCCGTATTCTATCTTCGCTATTGTTTGAAGTGGCCATTGACTGGATGATGAGAGAAAATTATGCAGGGACAAAAGTGGCGTAGATTGGGTATAAAATAGCCCACTAGAGGATTTGGATTTTGCAGATGATATTACCATGTTAAGCAATAACAACCTAGATATGCAAAGAAAAACAGATAACTTGTCATCTGTAGCATCACAAGTTGGACTGCAGATAAGCTATGAAAACACAAATATAACGGAGACAGCTATGGCAAGTAATGCTGATATCACCCTGGTATCTAAAATGATAAAAATAACAGAACAGTTCACCTATTTAGATAGCAATATTGATTGCAATATATTGATGGGAATGTTGAAAGAAATTATGCTACGAATTGCCAAAGCAACATCAACTTTTAAAAGTCTAAATAAAATATGAAATTGCTAGTTATACAGTTTTAAAACTAAATTAAGAATTTTCAATTCCAATTTTGTATCGGTCCTAACATATGCCAGCGAGAGTTGTATATCTGTCATAACATATGCCAGCGAGAGTTGTATCTGTCCTAACATATGCCAGTGAGAGTTGTATCTGTCCTAACATATGCCAGCGAGAGTTGTATCTGTCCTAACATATGCCAGCGAGAGTTGTATCTGTCCTAACATATGCCAGCGAGAGTTGTATCTGTTCTAACATATGCCAGCGAGAGTTGTATCTGTCCTAACATATGCCAGTGAGAGTTGTATCTGTTCTAACATATGCCAGTGAGAGTTGTATCTGTTCTAACATATGCCAGCGAGAGTTGTATCTGTTCTAACATATGCCAGCGAGAGTTGTATCTGTTCTAACATATGCCATTGAGAGTTGTATCTGTCCTAACATATGCCAGCGAGAGTTGTATCTGTTCTAACATATGCCAGCGAGAGTTGTATCTGTTCTAACATATGCCAGCGAGAGTTGTATCTGTTCTAACATATGCCAGCGAGAGTTGTATCTGTTCTAACATATGCCATTGAGAGTTGTATCTGTCCTAACATATGCCAGCGAGAGTTGTATCTGTTCTAACATATGCCAGCGAGAGTTGTATCTGTTCTAACATATGCCAGCGAGAGTTGTATCTGTTCTAACATATGCCAGCGAGAGTTGTATCTGTTCTAACATATGCCAGCGAGAGTTGTATCTGTTCTAACATATGCCAGCAAGAGTTGGAAAATAACGAAAGATATAGAAAGCAAGTTGAATGCATTTGAAAATAAATGTCTGCAAAAAATAATGAACCATGGAACAAAGAATGGGATGAAATCAGGAAAAGTGGTGAAAGCAGAGAAATGTTTGTCAACCACTAGTAAAAACTGTTATAAGAAAGAGAAGATCGAGATATGTTGGACATACTCTGAGAAGAAATGATAAAAGAATAGCAAGACAGGCATTGAAATCGGAGGCAAAGTGTTGAAGATAGAGAGAAGTGTACAAGATAGAGAGAAGTGTACAAGATGAGAGAAGTGTACAAGATGAGAGAAGTGTACAAGATAGAGAGAAGTGTACAAGATAGAGAGAAGTGTACAAGATAGAGAGAAGTGTACAAGATAGAGAGAAGTGTACAAGATAGAGAGAAGTGTACAAGATAGAGAGAAGTGTACAAGATGAGAGAAGTGTACAAGATAGAGAGAAGTGTACAAGATAGAGAGAAGTGTACAAGATAGAGAGGACACTCTAGTGAAACCCTGAAACAAACTTTACTGAAAGAGGCAAGAAATATTGAATTCTCTATTTCGATATCCTTCCTTTCATTTGCTTGAAATATTGTCTATATATTCATTGTTGTCTCTTGTATAAACTTACTTTCAGTATATTTGATGACATTTTGTGTTCACATTTATAAAACTTTATTTGATGACTTTGTGTTCACAGATATATCACTATATATTTGGAGGAAAACTAGGCTTAAATCTGCAAGTGCCCTTATTCCGTCACCGCCGAAGCTCAGAGAACAACTCGTCCGTCATGGCCGCCCTTAGTAACTTCATAAATAGCAGCAGCTATGCCATGTTTACTCCATCGTCAATTGCCTCACTATATCCTTCATTGAATTCCAATGTTACCATGAATCTGTTCTCCAATATACTGAAGAGTCTACAACCCTCGGATCTCTTGACCATGCTTACAGAAGCTTTGACATCAGGAGATGCAAGTCAGCAACAGTTTCTTCTAGATGCTTTACAGAGGTCAGTTGTATGAAGATAATGTGATAGCATAGTTTAGGGAGGCAGGTCAGTTGTATGAAGATAATGTGATAGCATAGTTTAGGGAGGCAGGTCAGTTGTATGAAGATAATGTGATAGCATAGTTTAGGGAGGGGACAGATGGAGAGGGAGGGAGGAGTGAGTGAGTGAATGGGCAATTGTGGTACGTGGGTGAGAGCAGGAGTAGGTGAAGTGAGGGAGGGAGTGTGTGATAGAAGGATGGAGTGGGGGATGGAGGGCTGTAGTGGGTGATGGAGGGAGTGTGTGGCTGAGGAAGTGGATATGGGGATGAGAGAGAGAGAGGGTGGGAGGAAGAAGTTGGGTGAGAGGGTGAGGGAGTGGTGGGAGGGGGTGATTAAGGAAGGGAATGGTTGATGATGGGAATAAACAAGAGCAGGAGTAGGTGGGTGTGTTATATGAAGGAGTGAGGGAGTGGGAAGGAGTGGAAGATAGAGGGGGAGATGGGTGGAAGTGGAGTAGAAGGAAGTGTGAGCTGGGGTGAATGGGAGGAAGTGGAAGAGAATTAGAGTGGGTGGGGGCAGGATTGGGAATGGGAGGGGTGAGAGTGGGTGGAAAGGGACAATGAGGGAGAGAGATGTATGTAACAGAAACATAAGCTGACTGGACTTAGCTAGATGAAGCTAAAAACTGCAGATTGATTGATTATTTGTAAATTCGTGATTGTCATCCTTATATCTTGATTGCTCTTTCTAATAGTAAAATCATTATTACTCTACAGATTAATGCAACAATTAGGTAAAGACAACATGCATGATCTGTTGTCCGTTATACAAGACATCATAGCTAATCCATCCAGCTTGCCAGTCAAGAATTCCTTAGAGTTTATTAACTATATTCTAGATAGAATCATGTCCTACAATGGATCCATCATCATTCAACCAGATCTGATTGCTTCAGTTTTGAAGGTAAATATCTCAGCTAGTATTTATATACTCTTCCTTGTAGAAGAGCTCCCAGCTAGTATTTATATAATCTTTCTTGTAGAAGAGCTCCCAGCTAGTATTTATATAATCTTTCTTGTAGAAGAGCTGTCAGCTAGTATTTATATAATCTTGAAGAGCTCCCAGCTAGTATTTATATAATCTTTCTTGTAGAAGAGCTCCCATCTAGTATTTATATAATCTTGAAGAGCTATCAGCTAGTATTTATATAATCTTTCTTGTAGAAGAGCTGTCAGCTAGTATTTATATAATCTTTCTTGAAGAAGAGCTCCCAGCTAGTATTTATATAATCTTTCTTGTAGAAGAGCTCCCAGCTAGTATTTATATAATCTTTCTTGTAGAAGAGCTCCCAGCTAGTATTTATATAATCTTGAAGAGCTCCCAGCTAGTATTTATATAATCTTTCTTGTAGAAGAGCTCCCAGCTAGTATTTATATAATCTTGAAGAGCTCCCAGCTAGTATTTATATAATCTTTCTTGTAGAAGAGCTCCCAGCTAGTATTTATATAATCTTTCTTGTAGAAGAGCTGTCAGCTAGTATTTATATAATCTTGTTTGTAGAAGAGCTCCCAGCTAGTATTTATATAATCTTTCTTGTAGAAGAGCTGTCAGTTAGTATTTATATAATCTTTCTTGTAGAAGAGCGCCCAGCCAGTATTTATATAATCTTGAAGAGCTATCAGCTAGTATTTATATAATCTTTCTTGTAGAAGAGCTCCCAGCTAGTATTTATATAATCTTTCTTGTAGAAGAGCTCCCAGCTAGTATTTATATAATCTTGTTTGTAGAAGAGCCCCCAGCTAGTATTTATATAATCTTGTTTGTAGAAGAGCTCCCAGCTAGTATTTATATAATCTTTCTTGTAGAAGAGCTCCCAGCTAGTATTTATATAATCTTTCTTGTAGAAGAGCTGTCAGCTAGTATTTATATAATCTTTCTTGTAGAAGAGCTCCCAGCTAGTATTTATATAATCTTTCTTGTAGAAGAGCTCCCAGCTAGTATTTATATAATCTTGTTTGTAGAAGAGCTCCCAGCTAGTATTTATATAATCTTTCTTGTAGAAGAGCTCCCAGCTAGTATTTATATAATCTTTCTTGTAGAAGAGCTGTCAGCTAGTATTTATATAATCTTTCTTGTAGAAGAGCTGTCAGCTAGTATTTATATAATCTTGTTTGTAGAAGAGCTCCCAGCTAGTATTTATATAATCTTTCTTGTAGAAGAGCTCCCAGCTAGTATTTATATAATCTTTCTTGTAGAAGAGCTGTCAGTTAGTATTTATATAATCTTTCTTGTAGAGCTGTCAGCTAGTATTTATATAATCTTTCTTGTAGAAGAGCTGTCAGCTAGTATTTATATAATCTTTCTTGTAGAAGAGCTGTCAGCTAGTATTTATATAATCTTTCTTGTAGAAGAGCTCCCAGCTAGTATTTATATAATCTTTCTTGTAGAAGAGCTGTCAGCTAGTATTTATATAATCTTTCTTGTAGAAGAGCTCCCAGCTAGTATTTATATAATCTTGTTTGTAGAAGAGCTCCCAGCTAGTATTTATATAATCTTGTTTGTAGAAGAGCTCCCAGCTAGTATTTATATAATCTTGTTTGTAGAAGAGCTCCCAGCTAGTATTTATATAATCTTTCTTGTAGAAGAGCTGTCAGCTAGTATTTATATAATCTTTCTTGTAGAAGAGCTGTCAGCTAGTATTTATATAATCTTTCTTGTAGAAGAGCTATCAGCTAGTATTTATATAATCTTGTTTGTAGAAGAGCTCCCAGCTAGTATTTATATAATCTTTCTTGTAGAAGAGCTATCAAACTAGATCATTAAGCACATGAAGATTGAAAAAAGATGTAAAGGTGAGATATTTACTTCCTGCTGCTGAGTTTTCCCATGTCTTCTTTTTCAAACTCCCAGGAATTGTGGGTTTTCACCCTTCCTCCTATATTTGAGCGGGGAAAAGTACCTGGCTTTCTTGCAGACCAAGAATAGAGTGATCCAAAAGTCATGATCAAGACTGAATACATAAGTAGAAAAAGTCCACAGTCATTCAAGAAATGGAAATAGCTGATGAAATAATAATGATATCTTGACTGTATCACAGGACATTAATAAAGTTGGAAGACCAAGATTTCAATCAATTTTATTTTGAGAATATCAACTACCATGTTTGTTGTTTCAGTTTGTGCTAACATCACCTCCACTCATGAGGGAGATCCTCTGTGATAATGATACATTTGATGAAGTCATAGCACCTCCATCTACAGTCAACCAGTCCATTGTGGTAAGTGTAGAAGTATCACTAGATTAGTTGATCATTTAGTTGGTTGTGGTAAGTGTAGTAGTATTACTAGATTAGTTATCATTTAGTTGGTTGTGGTAAGTGTGGTAGTATCACTAGATTAGTTATCATTTAGTTGGTTGTGGTAAGTGTAGTAGTATCACTAGATTAGTTATCATTTAGTTGGTTGTGGTAAGTGTAGAAATATCACTAGATTAGTTATCATTTAGTTGGTTGTGGTAAGTGTAGTAGTATCACTAGATTAGTTATCATTTAGTTGGTTGTGGTAAGTGTAGTAGTATCACTAGATTAGTTGATCATTTAGTTGGTTGTGGTAAGTGTAGTAGTATCACTAGATTAGTTATCATTTAGTTGGTTGTGGTAAGTGTGGTAGTATCACTAGATTAGTTATCATTTAGTTGGTTGTGGTAAGTGTAGTAGTATCACTAGATTAGTTATCATTTAGTTGGTTGTGGTAAGTGTAGTTGTTATTCTCAAGAACATATGGAGCTCATAGAATGATCAGGAATAAAACTAAGATAATGATATTTAACTCAAATGTCAAGGCTGTCCTTCTATATGGAGCGGAGACATGGAGAACAACTAAGGGAACACCAAAAAGTTGCAGACATTCATCAAAAGATGCCTGTGCAGGATACTCCATCTATGATGGTACCACAGGACCACAAACAAAGAACTGTGGGATAGAGGGACAACGTCGGTGGAACAAGAGATAAGGGGCAGAAGGTGGCGAGGGATAGAGCGCGCACTGAAGATGCCTCCTGACAGCATCACAAGACAGGCCCTCTGATGGAACCTCAGGGTAATCGAAGAAGACCCAGGAACACCTGGAGGTGGGAGTTAGCAATAAATGCAAGAAAATTGAGAGAGATCTGGAAAAGATGGCCTTGGATAGAATGGCTTTGAAATTCTTGGTCGTGGACCTATGCCTCCCTAGGGGTGAAGGATGAAGAATAATCCATTACATGACAGTTCCAGTGATTTAATGAGATCTCTAATGAGGACATGACAGTTCCAGTGATTTAATGAGATCTCTAATGAGGACATGATCAATTAGATTCTGACATCAAATTGTTAGTTAATGGCTTGTAGTGTTAGTATATTGTTAGTATAAGTAAGTGTATTATCAATCAATCAATCAAGTGTAGTGTCACAAGATCAGTTATCAGCTATGTTAAGTAATTTGTAATGCCAGGCTGTACAAGAGAAATCAATCAATCAATCAATCAATCAATCAAGTGTAGTGTCACAAGATCAGTTATCAGCTATGTTAAGTAATTTGTAATGCCAGGATGTACAAGAGAAATCAAAGTGGATGTGCATTGTTTCTAACCTGGAATGCTTTTCCTGCAGCATAAACATTCTCAAGTTCGTTGGTTCAGATTATTTACAAATTCTCTCTCCTCTCTCTCCCTCTCTCTCTCCCTCTCTCTCCCTCTCTCTCCCCCCCTCTCTCCACCCTCTATCTCCCTCTCTATATCTCCCCACCTACTGTCTAGAAAGACTGTCTACTTTCTATAAACTATACTGTTATCATGTTCTAGAAATACTTCTACTTCCATAAACTATACTGTTATCATGTTTTAGAGATACTTCTACTTCCATAAACTATACTGTTATCATGTTCTAGAAATACTTCTACTTTCATAAACTATACCGTTATCATGTTTTAGAAATACTTCTACTTTCATAAACTATACCGTTATCATGTTTTAGAAATACTTCTACTTTCATAAACTATACCGTTATCATGTTTTAGAAATACTTCTACTTTCATAAACTATACTGTTATCATGTTTTAGAAATACTTCTACTTTCATAAACTATACCGTTATCATGTTTTAGAAATACTTCTACTTCCATAAACTATACTGTTATCATGTTCTAGAAATACTTCTACTTTCATAAACTATACCGTTATCATGTTTTAGAAATACTTCTACTTTCATAAACTATACCGTTATCATGTTTTAGAAATACTTCTACTTTCATAAACTATACTGTTATCATGTTTTAGAAATACTTCTACTTTCATAAACTATACTGTTATCATATTTTAGAGATACTTCTACTTTCATAAACTATACTGTTATCATGTTTTAGAGATACTTCTACTTTCATAAACTATACTGTTATCATGTTTTAGAGATACTTCTACTTTCATAAACTATACCGTTATCATGTTTTAGAGATACTTCTACTTTCATAAACTATACTGTTATCATATTTTAGAAATACTTCTACTTCCATAAACTATACCGTTATCATGTTTTAGAAATACTTCTACTTTCATAAACTATACCGTTATCATGTTTTAGAAAGATTGTCTACTTCCATAAACTATACTGTTATCATATTCTAGAAATACTGTCTACTCTCTATAAACTATACTGTTGATAAAACTTCTGCTCTCATATGCTGTGATGTATCATGTTACAGATGGATCTTCAGTACCGTCTATGCCATCTAAGTGATGCTAAACTGAAAGAACTATCGCATGAGCTGTCCAATCAAATAACTAATGGAAAACTAATCAAACTTGTGAGTGTTACTGTCAACAAAAATCTTTATTACATGTTGACCTGTTTATATTGTATTTGACGTTCTTAAATGTGACTTTTTTATATGTTGGTTAAGTCTTAACTGATTCACTACCAGGTTTTTTCGCCTCTGGACGGAATTATTTTTTTACCTTCAAACATTTTGCTCACATACTTTAGCTAAACTACAATATTATTTCTAAATATGATTTAAAGTTTAACTTATTATATATCAAATTAAAGATAAATGAATTTACTTTCACAAAATATTTATTGTATCCGAAAATTTAATGTTGTGTTTAATATGCATGAAAAATATTAGCATAAATAAAAAAAACTAATTGAAATTGTGAAAACAAAAATCCAACTTGCCAAGGGCCTTGATGAACAATATGTTGTATAAAATCAGTCTAACTGCTCTCTTTATATAGGTAATCCATTTATGAATACACAAACATTAAGAAAATAATGAAGGAATGTATGGTTTATTAACTGTTCACAAACTAACATTATGACCATTCATAATAATCGCTAGTTTTTTATGGTCACATGGTATCCTAGAATGAATAGTAAACTTTGTTTCACTTCTACTTCTAGCATAAGCCACGATGATATGTATTCGTTATCGCTTATATTTCCTTTACGTAGTTTTCGGTTAATATAAATCTCTAATCGAACAAAAGTATTAAAAACGCAACAAAATAGTAAACAATCTTTTGAGTGACGCGTGGTCCATGCGATAAGATGTCTTGACACTTTAGTGTCGCTTGGTACGGAATCAGTTAATCTTTTGTTTGTGATGGTTTTACTTGTCAGGGTTTTTACTTGTGATGGTTTTGTTTGTGATGTTTTTACTTGTGATGTTTTTGTTTGTGATGTTTTTACTTGTGATGTTTTTGTTTGTGATGTTTTTGTTTGTGATGTTTTTACTTGTGATGTTTTTACTTGTGATGTTTTTGTTTGTGATGTTTTTACTTGTGATGTTTTTGTTTGTGATGTTTTTACTTGTGATGTTTTTGTTTGTGATATTTTTACTTGTGATGTTTTTGTTTGTGATGGTTTTGTTTGTGATGTTTTTACTTGTGATGGTTTTGTTTGTGATGTTTTTACTTGTGATGGTTTTGTTTGTGATGTTTTTACTTGTGATGTTTTTGTTTGTGATGGTTTTGTTTGTGATGTTTTTACTTGTGATGGTTTTGTTTGGGGTGTTTTTACTTGTGATGTTTTTACTTGTGATGGTTTTGTTTGTGATGTTTTGTTTGTGATGTTTTGTTTGTGATGTTTTGTTTGTGATGTTTTTACTTGTGATGGTTTTGTTTGTGGTGTTTTTGCTTGGGATGGTGTTGTTTGTAATTTTATGTTTGTGATAGTTTTGTTTTGATGGTTTTGTTTGTGATGGTTTTAGTTTTGTTGTGATAGTTTTAGTTTTGTTGTGATAGTTTTAGTTTTGTTGTGATAGTTTTAGTTTTGTTGTGATAGTTTTAGTTTTGTTGTGATAGTTTTAGTTTTGTTGTGATAGTTTTAGTTTTGTTGTGATAGTTTGTTTTGTTGTGATAGTTTGTTTTGTTGTGATAGTTTGTTTTGTTGTGATGGTTTTACTTTTGATGGTTTTGTGTATATGAATCTCGATATAGGGGAGACTGCTCTAAAACTATGACATTTTGCGTATATGATGGCTTTGTGTGTCATGGTTTTTACTTGTGATGGTGTTTGTGATTTCATGTTTATGATGGTTTTGTTCATGACGATTTTGTTTGTGATGGTTTTGTGTGTCATAGTTTTGTTTATGATGGTTATGCCATGTGACATGTTAGATTTGTGACTATGACCTATGTTAATGTCAGAGTTTAGTATGGAACATGTGACTTGTGTTCAGTTCCACCCAAACCCCAATGACAAGATCTACTACCTGATAAGGAGAGATCAGAGCAATATTTTTATAATTTGAACCTAACACATACCACTTAATAATTACATGAACACAATTTAACCATAACACACTCCAGTGCCAGCTGTGTGCACATGCCAGCTGTGTGCACATGCCAGCTGTGTGCACATGTCAGGTTTGTGCACATGTCATGTGTGTGCACATCATCATGGAACTGTTCCCTGCAACCTCTTCTGGTGTCAAGTGCTTGATGAAGTCAGGAAGATCCTTCTTACTCCAAGGCTAGATAAATGGAACACATTAAACAGAAGAAAATAACAACTTACAAACACATGCAGATACCACTGCATGGCATTGGAGCAAAAGATAAGAGCCCAAGTTCCCCTGGATCATTGAAGAAGAAGAAGATCTTCCTGGAGTGCAATGATAATGATCCTCACTAATCACTAATCGAATCACTCTGGGAACCCTTGCCGGTACTACATAGTTTGTGCACTTCCGCTGAGATTTGTCTGTGTAAGAAAGATCGCAGCACATATGGTTATTTAACAAAGTTCAATCATGATGGTTCTATCAATCAATCAATCAGTCAGTCAGTCTGTCAGTCTGTCTGTCAGTCAGTCTGTCAGTCTGTCTTTCAGTCTGTCTGTCAGTCAGTCAGTCAATCAATCAATCACTAAACTACTATAACAATATGTGTGTTTGTGGACTTGTGTGAATTCATTGAATCAATTTTTGATCATATATATATATATATTGTGGTATTTTTCCAGCTAAAACTTGAGCCTGTGAACATTACAGCCACTGCCTACAAGTTGAGTGCATTTCTCAATAAGGTTAGTGATTGTGTTTTTTTTCTCCATAATAGCAGAGGATGTAGCATAAAATGCAGAGGAAAATCTAGAAACAGGTGGATAGATAATAACACAAATATACTACAACACATATTGATTAACATGTAATGACTATTGAACCATCAATATAATTACCCCTAAGGTGATATAGACGGTACTGAAGATCCATATGTAACATGATACATCACAGCATATGAAAGCAGAAGTTTTATCAACATATGACAGTATAGTTTATCAAACTTACCTGTT
Source organism: Arion vulgaris (assembly GCA_020796225.1). Lineage (NCBI taxonomy): Eukaryota > Metazoa > Mollusca > Gastropoda > Stylommatophora > Arionidae > Arion > Arion vulgaris. Next base: position 38,009,687 of record CM036770.1, read on the forward strand.
TATGATACATAGCTGAGTAGTCGCATAGCAGAAGTTGAATACAGAAGAAGACGGCATATAACGAATGTTGACATATAATGAATGTTGACATATAATGAATGTTGACATATAATGAATATTGACATATAATGAATGTTGACATATAATGAATGTTGACATATAATGAATGTTGACATCTGATATGTTGTATTTATTGACAGGCTGAGCGGTTCATGAAGTTCCAGAGAGAACTTGAAGAGATATCTCAGCTGATCTCACTTCTCCCATTTGATGACAACACCACAGAGGCCATAAACTCCACAGTTACCATGGCAACGATATTCAACAACACCCTGTCACCAGACTCTGATCATGAACATGTGAGTACCAGGGAGGGAGAGATATGAACATGTGAGTACCAGGGAGGGAGAGATATGTACATGTGAGTACCAGGGAGGGAGAGATATGAACATGTGAGTACCAGGGAGGGAGAGATATGAACATGTGAGTACCAGGGAGGGAGAGATATGTACATGTGAGTACCAGGGAGGGAGAGATATGAACATGTGAGTACCAGGAAGGGAGAGATATGAACATGTGAGTACCAGGGAGGGAGAGATATGAACATGTCAGTACCAGGGAGGAAGAGATTAAGTGAAAGAGAATACAAGTTATTGGGAGAGTAGTTGTTGGTGTGAGTCAGCTCGGTCTTCCTATGACCATTCATAGTCTGTTTTAGATCTTATATGTGATTTTTCTAGTCTGTTTTAGATCTTATATGTGATTTTTCTAGTCTGTTTTAGATCTTATATGTGATTTTTCTAGTCTGTTTTACATCTTATATGTGATTTTTCTAGTCTGTTTTACATCTTATATGTGATTTTTCTAGTCTGTTTTACATCTTATATGTGATTTTTCTAGTCTGTTTTACATCTTATATGTGATTTTTCTAGTCTGTTTTAGATCTTATATGTGATTTTTCTAGTCTGTTTTAGATCTTATATGTGATTTTTCTAGTCTGTTTTACATCTTATATGTGATTTTTCTAGTCTGTTTTAGATCTTATATGTGATTTTTCTAGTCTGTTTTAGATCTTATATGTGATTTTTCTAGTCTGTTTTACATCTTATATGTGATTTTTCTAGTCTGTTTTAGATCTTATATGTGATTTTTCTAGTCTGTTTTTAGAGTTTATTTGTGATTTTTCTAGTCTGTTTTAGAGTTTATCAGTAATGTTTCTAGTCTTGTTTTAGAGTTTATCACTAATGTTTCTAGTCTTGTTTTAGAGTTTATCAGTAATGTTTTTAATCTTGTTTTAGAGTTTATCAGTAATGTTTCTAGTCTTGTTTGAGAGTTTATCAATAATGTTTTAGTCTTGTTTTAGAGTTTATCAATGTTTTTAGTCTTGTTTTAGAGTTTATCAGTAATGTTTTTAGTCTTGTTTTAGAGTTTATCAGTAATGTTTTAAATCTTGTTTTAGAGTTTATCAGTAATGTTTCTAGTCTTGTTTTAGAGTTTATAAATAATGTTTTTAGTCTTGTTTTAGAGTTTATAAATAATGTTTTTAGTCTTGTTTTAGAGTTTATCAGTAATGTTTCTAGTCTGGTTTAGAGCTTATTAGTAATGTTTCTAAACTGTTTTAGAACTAATCAGGATGTTTGTGCCATGTTTTAGAACTAATCAGGATGTTTGTGCCATGTTTTATAACTAATTGGGATGTTTGTGCCATGTTTTATAACTAATTGGGATGTTTGTGCCATGCTTTAGAACTAATCAGGATGTTTATGCCATGCTTTAGAACTAATAGTGATGTTTGTGCCATGTTTTAGAACTAATCAGGATGTTTGTGCCATGTTTTAGAACTAATCGGTATGTTTGTGCCATGTTTTAGAACTAATCGGGATGTTTGTGCCATGTTTTAGAACTAATCGGGATGTTTGTGCCATGTTTTAGAACTAATCGGGATGTTTGTGCCATGTTTTAGTACTAATCGGGATGTTTGTGCCATGTTTTAGAACTAATCGGGATGTTTGTGCCATGTTATAGAACTAATCGGGATGTTTGTGCCATGTTTTAGAACTAATCGGGATGTTTGTGCCATGTTTTAGAACTAATCGGGATGTTTGTGCCATGTTTTAGAACTAATCGGCATGTTTGTGCTATGTTTTAGAACTAATCGGGATGTTTGTGCCATGTTTTAGAACTAATCGGGATGTTTGTGCCATGTTTTAGAACTAATCGGGATGTTTGTGCCATGTTTTAGAACTAATCGGGATGTTTGTGCCATGTTTTAGAACTAATCGGGATGTTTGTGCCATGTTTTAGAACTAATCGGGATGTTTGTGCCATGTTTTAGAACTATCGGGATGTTTGTGCCATGTTTTAGAACTTATCAGGATGTTTGTGCCATGTTTTAGAACTAATCGAGATGTTTGTGCCATGTTTTAGAACTAATTGGCATGTTTGTGCCATGTTTTAGAACTAATCGGGATGTTTGTGCCATGTTTTAGAACTAATCGGGATGTTTGTGCCATGTTTTAGAACTAATCGGGATGTTTGTGCCATGTTTTAGAACTAATCAGGATGTTTGTGCCATGTTTTAGAACTAATCGAGATGTTTGTGCCATGTTTTAGAACTAATTGGCATGTTTGTGCCATGTTTTAGAACTAATCAGGATGTTTATGCCATGTTTTAGAACTAATCAGGATGTTTGTGCCATGTTTTAGAACTAATCGGGATGTTTATGCCATATTTTAGAACTAATCGGGATGTTTATGCCATGTTTTAGAACTAATCGGGATGTTTATGCCATGTTTTAGAACTAATCAGGATGTTTATGCCGTGTTTTAGAACTAATCGGGATGTTTATGCCGTGTTTTAGAACTAATTGGGGTGTTTATGCCATGTTTTAGAGCTCATCTGATGATGAAAGAAGAAAGAAAAGTGGCTGGATGAAAATGTGGGATATAATGCACAAAACTGTGTGTGGCAAGAAGACTGCAGTTTTACATACCAAGTTGAAATCTCACAAGAAGAAAGCAGCCAAGAAAGAGAGTGCTTATACTGATGCTAGCAGTAGTGAACATGGTGATGATGAAGGTGATGATGATGATGATGCTGTGTTAGTGGGTGATGAAGATGATGATAAAGAAGAAGAAGGTAAGACTGACTATTCTGTGTACTATTTCTGTGTTTGTTTGTTAGACTGGCTAGATAGGAGAAGACATTTGTATATATATTGGGGCACATCTAACTGATGGTTCTGGAGGCACAAACATCATATGACAATAGCAATAGAACTACTATTGCTACTAAAAACAATATTAATATTAATATAGTTAAGATACCAACGTTTTCTCTAGTAAAAACAATATTAATATTAATATAGTTAAGATACCAACGTTTCTCTAGTAAAAAACAATATTAATATTAATATAGTTAAGATACCAACGTTTTCTCCAGTACAAAAACAATATTAATATTAATATAGTTAAGATACCAACGTTTTCTCTAGTAAAAACAATATTAATATTAATATAGTTAAGATACCAACGTTTTCTCTAGTAAAAACAATATTAATATTAATATAGTTAAGATACCAACGTTTTCCAGTACAAAACAATATTAATATTAATATAGTTAAGATACCAACGTTTTCTCTAGTACAAAAACAATATTAATATTAATATAGTTAAGATACCAACGTTTTCTCTAGTAAAAAAACAATATTAATATTAATATAGTTAAGATACCAACGTTTTCTCCAGTAAAAAACAAAGGGTGGGGGTTAGGGACAGTAGAGTGGCTTCAAAATAAAACAAGATGACAAGAATTAGAAGATGGTGTTCATAAAAGTATTATAAAAAATGGTAAAATAGTTTGTTTCAAAGAAAAATGTGATTAACGCAGACATGTCAAATAGAATTGCATGAATGTAGGATAAGAGCAGCATAGGTTCCCATGTACAACGCTGGTCAACAGTTTATACCAGTTTTAGGAAATCATCTCCATTATCTAGATCATTAGGAAAATTGATCAACAAAAGACAAATTAATATTGGTTAATCAACCAACTACATAGCATTCTAGGTAGACACATAATGGGGTAGACCTATAGGTGCTCAGTTTCTCCCAGCAAGTATTGAAGGATGGCTTGAAGGATGTTCATACCAATGGTTTTCTCAATTCACTGGCTAAATATACTGTACATTTGCTCTTCAGGCATACAGTTTTGCTGGTGCAACATTTCAAACTCTTTATATATGCGACAGTTGTAATCTTATTTCCTAGAATTTGTACCTGATCCCCTGCCATATGTTATTGGAGACCACTGCCCAATGTATCTCCATCTTCTCCTTCTTATAACATTTATCTTTCTCCTTCTTCTCCTTCTTATAACATTTCTCTTTCTCCTTCTTCTCCTTCTTATAACATTTCTCCTTCTCCTTCTTATAACATTTATCTTTCTCCTTCTCCTTCTTATAACATTGATCTTTCTCCTTCTCCTTCTTATAACATTTATCTTTCTCCTTCTTCTCCTTCTTATAACATTTATCTTTCTCCTTCTCCTTCTTATAACATTTCTCCTTCTCCTTCTTATAACATTGATCTTTCTCCTTCTCCTTCTTATAACATTGATCTTTCTCCTTCTCCTTACATTGATCTTTCTCCTCCTTCTTATAACATTGATCTTTCTCCTTCTTATAACATTTATATTTCTCCTTCTTATAACATTGATCTTTCTCCTTCTTATAACATTTCTCTTTCTCCTTCTTATAACATTTCTCTTTCTCCTTCTTATAACATTTATCTTTCTCCTTCTTATAACATTTATCTTTCTCCTTCTTATAACATTTCTCTTTCTCCTTCTTATAACATTTATCTTTCTCCTTCTCCTTCTTATAACATTTCTTTCTCTCCTTCTTATAACATTGATCTTTCTCCTTCTTATAACATTTATCTTTCTCCTTCTTCTCCTTCTTATAACATTTCTCTTTCTCCTTCTTCTCCTTCTTATAACATTTATCTTTCTTCTTCTCCTTCTTATAACATTTATCTTTCTCCTTCTTCTCCTTCTTATAACATTTATATTTCTCCTTCTTATAACATTTATCTTTCTCCTTCTCCTTCTTATAACATTTACCTTTCTCCTTCTTCTCCTTCTTATAACATTTATCTTTCTCCTTCTTCTCCTTCTTATAACATTTATATTTCTCCTTCTTATAACATTTATCTTTCTCCTTCTTCTCCTTCTTATAACATTTATCTTTCTCCTTCTTCTCCTTCTTATAACATTTATATTTCTCCTTCTTATAACATTTATATTTCTCCTTCTTCTCCTTCTTATAACATTTATCTTTCTCCTTCTTATAACATTTATCTTTCTCCTTCTCCTTCTTATAACATTTATCTTTCTCCTTCTTATAACATTTATCTTTCTCCTTCTCCTTTTTATAACATTTATCTTTCTCCTTCTTATAACATTTATCTTTCTCCTTCTCCTTCTTATAACATTTATCTTTCTCCTTCTTATAACATTTATCTTTCTCCTTCTCCTTCTTATAACATTTATCTTTCTCCTTCTTATAACATTTATCTTTCTCCTTCTCCTTCTTATAACATTTATCTTTCTCCTTCTTATAACATTTATCTTTCTCCTTCTCCTTTTTATAACATTTATCTTTCTCCTTCTTATAACATTTATCTTTCTCCTTCTCCTTCTTATAACATTTATCTTTCTCCTTCTTATAACATTTATCTTTCTCCTTCTCCTTCTTATAACATTTATCTTTCTCCTTCTTCTCCTTCTTATAACATTTATCTTTCTCCTTCTTCTCCTTCTTATAACATTTATCTTTCTCATTCTTATAACATTTATCTTTCTCCTTCTTCTCCTTCTTATAACATTTATCTTTCTCCTTCTTATAACATTTATCTTTCTCCTTCTCCTTCTTATAACATTTATCTTTCTCCTTCTTATAACATTTATATTTCTCCTTCTTCTCCTTCTTATAACATTATCTTTCTCCTTCTTATAACATTTATCTTTCTCCTTCTTATAACATTTATCTTTCTCCTCCTTCTTATAACATTTATCTTTCTCCTTCTTCTCCTTCTTATAACATTTATATTTTTCCTTCTCCTTCTTATAACATTTATGTATCTCCATCTTCTCCTTCTCATAACATTTATCTTTCTCCTTCTTATAACATTTATCTTTCTCCTTCTCCTTCTTATAACATTTATCTTTCTCCTCCTTCTCCTTCTTATAACATTGATCTTTCTCCTTCTCCTTCTTATAATATTTCTCTTTCTCCTTCTCCTTCTTATAACATTTCTTTTTCTCCTTCTTCTCCTTCTTATAACATTTATCTTTCTCCTTCTTCTCCTTCTTATAACATTTACCTTTCTCCTTCTTCTCCTTCTTATAACATTTATCTTTCTCCTTCTTCTCCTTCTTATAACATTTATCTTTCTCCTTCTTCTCCTTCTTATAACATTTATCTTTCTCCTTCTTCTCCTTCTTATAACATTTATCTTTCTCCTTCTTCTCCTTCTTATAACATTTATATTTCTCCTTCTTATAACATTTATCTTTCTCCTTCTCCTTCTTATAACATTTATTTTTCTCCTTCTTCTCCTTCTTATAACATTTATATTTCTCCTTCTCCTTCTTATAACATTTATTAACAAGTAGTTGGCCTGACATTTCTGTGATTTTATAACTTTTGAATTTATCCCATTTTTATTATTTTTTTGCAGGCATATATTTCCAAACGCATTCAACTTACTTTCTGAAGTCATTTTCAAACTCTGGCTGGCATATGTTAGCAGAGAAACCCCATTGGAGTTGAAAATTCCTAATTTAACTTGGAGTTTCATATTTTAGAACTTTTTAGAACTGATATTTGATAATTCGTAGCAGTTTCTTTTTTTAAAAATTATCTTCTGTACATTCAAAGTATCTATCCAAATATGAGTACTCTGTTATTTTTATCATCTTGGATTCCAGCTTGATATCTGCATTACTTGTTATAGGTGTCTTTATTATATTTACATTTTCATAGCTTATCTGCAGTCCAACTTTTGATGCTATGGGTGATACGTTGCTTTTTTTTCTTTGCATACCTTCGATGCTTTCACTTAACAAGGTAGTATCTTCTGCAAATCACACAATTATCAGTAATGACCAAGATTTTCTGCAAAATCATTCTTAATAGAATCAAAGGAGCAGTGGACACAACCCTGAGAGAAGAACAAGCTGGTTTTAGACCTGGGAGAAGCTGCTTAGACCAAATAATTACCCTACGACTAATTTTGGAGGAACATATTGAGAAGCAACAACCACTCATACTAAATGTCATCGATTTTAAAAAGCCTTTGATAGTCTACACAGAATCTCTCTGTGGAATATTCTGAGATGCTATGGAATACCAGACAAAATAATAAACATTATTAAGAGCCTCTATGATGGTTCACAGTGTGCAGTTCGCACTGATGGTGGACACAGCGATTGGTTTATGGTTGAAACTGGAGTAAAGCAAGGCTGTATTCTATCTCCGTTATTGTTTGGAGTGGCCATTGACTGGGTGATGCGAAAATGTTGCAGGGCGAAACTAGCATCGATTGGGTAGAAAATAGTCAACTAGAAGATTTGGATTTTGCAGATGATATTGCCTTGTTAAATAGAAACAACCAAGGTATGCAAAGAAAAACAGACAACTTGTCATCTATAGCATCAAAAGTTGGACTGCAGATAAGCTATGAAAAACAAATATAATGAAGACACCTATGGCAAGTAATGCAGATATCACCCTGGAATCTAAAATGATAAAAATAACAGAGCAGTTCACCTATTTAGGTAGCAATTTTGATTGCACGGGAATGTTTAAAAAGAAATTATGATACAATTGGCAAAGCAACATCAGCTTTTAAAAGTCTAAATAAAATATGGAACTGCAAGTTATGTAGTATTAAAACTAAATTACGAATTTTCAATTCAAATGTTGTATCAATCCTAACATATGACAGCTAGAGTTGGAAAATGACTAAAGATATAGAAGGCAAGTTGAATGCATTTGAAAATAGATGTCTGCGAAAAATAATGAATATAAAATGGAACGAATTCAGGAGAAGTGATGAAATCGGAGACATGTCTGGTCAACCACTAGTGACAACTGTTATAAGAAGGAGAAGATGGAGATATGTTGGGCACACCTTGAGGAGAAATGATCAACAAATATCAAAACAGGCATTAAAGTGGGATGCAAAGGGTTCAAGAAAGAGAGGTTGACCTAAAGAGACCCTGAAACGAACTTTGCTGAGAGAGGCAGGAAATATACGGTCTCAGTTCCATGGAGAAGATTGAGCGAGTTGCCCAGGATAGAGCTGTATGGAGAAATTACTTGCAGGCCCTATGTAACATTTAACGGTACGAGAGGAATTATTATTATCTTCTGCAAAACCCAAAACTTGCATTTATCTGTTGTTATCAAATCGATGATAGTTATCACCATCATCAAATAGCTTATCCTGAGCAGAGCTTTACCATTCTAACAGACCTTTGAAATTTCTCTCTCTCATAGGTCGGTCTCTGTAGCCATCATGCTGAAACCATGTGTTACATCCTCAATCTATCTTCTTCTTGGTCTTTCTCTCTCTCATAGGTAGGTCTCTGTAGCCGTCATGCTCAAACCATGTGTTACATCCTCAATCTATCTTCTTCTTGGTCTTCCTCTTCTTATCTTTGCCAGGACGCCTCCTTTCATGATGATCATCTCCAACCCTTCATGTCTCTTTATATGTCCAAAATACTTCAATTTTCTCATTATTTGTAGCATCAGCCAGTTTTCTTTGATTTTTAGATCTTTCTGGATAGATCTATTTGTTCTCTTCTCTGTCCATGATATAGTTTTACTCATGCAATACTTAGTAATGACTAATTCTGATAGTTATACAATTCCAAATGCATATGTTTATTTAATTATACATACTTATATATTGTCTCAGATGCTCTTGGGATTACACAAGCGCAGAGAGATAAACTCACCATTATCCAACACTACCTCTACTATAACCCAACTGTCTTATATGCACCAAATGGTACAGCAGCTGATAGAATTATACAGAAGGTAACTTCTAGTCAAAGTTAACTTATGCTTCTAGACATTTTTACTGGAGAGCGGGTAGGCAAACGGTTAAAAGGGATAGTGTTTACTGACAGAAATGTCCAGTGTTCGAACTCTATGTAAGGTCTAAAGTTGTTTATGTTAATGAAAAAAGGAAACCAAATACCTGCAAATTTGTGGTGACAGCTCTGATCAAACTGTCTGACTTTATTTTCCATATACAATACCAAAGTGTACTCTCAGAAATGGGAAAAAAACACTTTAGCTTAAGCGGTAGTGAGCTCGATCACAACCCAAGTTCAAACTCTGTGACAGGCAGTTTGAAGCAAATTTGTTCTCGTGGGATTTTTATGAAAGGTAAAAATAGACCTCACTGTTCAGAAAGCAATGGCAAACTACTGAACATGTAAGTAGTGCCTAGAAAATCAATGACTGGTTTACTGTGGTTGATGGTTACATCCTGTAAAGGAACTGACCATGCCAGGTTCATTCAACTTTCCAGGAGAAAACTTGTCAGGAGAAAACAGCAACACATACATGATTCCAATCATACTTCCATTGTCTCTGGAGACTAACAGGATGTGATCAAAGAGAACCCTAAAGCCGAAGGATTGACTGCATTGCACCGGGTATTACCCCATATAGCTAGGTCCCTGACTGAAGAAATGGCACACCATCTGCCGAGAGTATTGCACAATGCACAAACTCTGTAGACCCGGATTTGAACACATGACCTTCGGAACGTAAGGCAAAGTCCATAGAGACACCCTAGTCTTTGGCATGTATTTTAGTGATATTAAAGTAATAAAAATGTAATAAAATGTTTCTGTCATCTCCTAGGTCAACACCACAGTAGCATTTATTGATCTTGTAATAAAATGTTTCTGTCATGTCCTAGGTCAACACCACAGTAGCATTTATTGATCTTGTAATAAAATGTTTCTGTCATCTCCTAGGTCAACACCACAGTAGCATTTATTGATCTTGTAATAAAATGTTTCTGTCATGTTCTAGGTCAACACCACAGTAGCATTTATTGATCTTGTAATAAAATGTTTCTGTCATCTCCTAGGTCAACACCACAGTAGCATTTATTGATCTTGTAATAAAATGTTTCTGTCATGTCCTAGGCCAACACCACAGTAGCATTTATTGATCTTGTAATAAAATGTTTCTGTCATCTCCTAGGTCAACACCACAGTAGCATTTATTGATCTTGTAATAAAATGTTTCTGTCATGTCCTAGGTCAACACCACAGTAGCATTTATTGATCTTGTAATAAAATGTTTCTGTCATGTCCTAGGCCAACACCACAGTAGCATTTATTGATCTTGTAATAAAATGTTTCTGTCATGTTCTAGGCCAACACCACAGTAGCATTTATTGATCTTGTAATAAAATGTTTCTGTCATGTCCTCCTAGGTCAACACCACAGTAGCATTTATTGATCTTGTAATAAAATGTTTCTGTCATCTCCTAGGTCAACACCACAGTAGCATTTATTGATCTTGTAATAAAATGTTTCTGTCATGTCCTAGGCCAACACCACAGTAGCATTTATTGATCTTGTAATAAAATGTTTCTGTCATCTCCTAGGTCAACACCACAGTAGCATTTATTGATCTTGTAATAAAATGTTTCTGTCATGTCCTAGGTCAACACCACAGTAGCATTTATTGATCTTGTAATAAAATGTTTCTGTCATGTTCTAGGCCAACACCACAGTAGCATTTATTGATCTTGTAATAAAATGTTTCTGTCATCTCCTAGGTCAACACCACAGTAGCATTTATTGATCTTGTAATAAAATGTTTCTGTCATGTCCTAGGCCAACACCACAGTAGCATTTATTGATCTTGTAATAAAATGTTTCTGTCATGTTCTAGGCCAACACCACAGTAGCATTTATTGATCTTGTAATAAAATGTTTCTGTCATGTTCTAGGTCAACACCACAGTAGCATTTATTGATCTTGTAATAAAATGTTTCTGTCATGTCCTAGGCCAACACCACAGTAGCATTTATTGATCTTGTAATAAAATGTTTCTGTCATCTCCTAGGTCAACACCACAGTAGCATTTATTGATCTTGTAATAAAATGTTTCTGTCATCTCCTAGGTCAACACCACAGTAGCATTTATTGATCTTGTAATAAAATGTTTCTGTCATGTCCTAGGCCAACACCACAGTAGCATTTATTGATCTTGTAATAAAATGTTTCTGTCATCTCCTAGGTCAACACCACAGTAGCATTTATTGATCTTGTAATAAAATGTTTCTGTCATGTCCTAGGTCAACACCACAGTAGCATTTATTGATCTTGTAATAAAATGTTTCTGTCATGTCCTAGGCCAACACCACAGTAGCATTTATTGATCTTGTAATAAAATGTTTCTGTCATCTCCTAGGTCAACACCACAGTAGCATTTATTGATCTTGTAATAAAATGTTTCTGTCATGTCCTAGGCCAACACCACAGTAGCATTTATTGATCTTGTAATAAAATGTTTCTGTCATGTTCTAGGCCAACACCACAGTAGCATTTATTGATCTTGTAATAAAATGTTTCTGTCATGTTCTAGGTCAACACCACAGTAGCATTTATTGATCTTGTAATAAAATGTTTCTGTCATGTCCTAGGCCAACACCACAGTAGCATTTATTGATCTTGTAATAAAATGTTTCTGTCATCTCCTAGGTCAACACCACAGTAGCATTTATTGATCTTGTAATAAAATGTTTCTGTCATGTTCTAGGTCAACACCACAGTAGCATTTATTGATCTTGTAATAAAATGTTTCTGTCATGTCCTAGGCCAACACCACAGTAGCATTTATTGATCTTGTAATAAAATGTTTCTGTCATGTTCTAGGCCAACACCACAGTAGCATTTATTGATCTTGTAATAAAATGTTTCTGTCATCTCCTAGGTCAACACCACAGTAGCATTTATTGATCTTGTAATAAAATGTTTCTGTCATCTCCTAGGTCAACACCACAGTAGCATTTATTGATCTTGTAATAAAATGTTTCTGTCATCTCCTAGGTCAACACCACAGTAGCATTTATTGATCTTGTAATAAAATGTTTCTGTCATGTCCTAGGCCAACACCACAGTAGCATTTATTGATCTTGTAATAAAATGTTTCTGTCATGTTCTAGGCCAACACCACAGTAGCATTTATTGATCTTGTAATAAAATGTTTCTGTCATGTCCTAGGTCAACACCACAGTAGCATTTATTGATCTTGTAATAAAATGTTTCTGTCATGTTCTAGGCCAACACCACAGTAGCATTTATTGATCTTGTAATAAAATGTTTCTGTCATGTCCTCCTAGGTCAACACCACAGTAGCATTTATTGATCTTGTAATAAAATGTTTCTGTCATCTCCTAGGTCAACACCACAGTAGCATTTATTGATCATGTAATAAAATGTTTCTGTCATGTCCTAGGCCAACACCACAGTAGCATTTATTGATCTGATCAGTGACTATGCCAAGGAATGGTTGAACATTTCCAGTAGACTGCATATCTATCTGGAAAAGGAGCAGACAGAACACAATCTGGAGCTGATGAAGAAGGTAGGTGTGATGTCTGTAGTAGAGATGACACTATGTTTGGTAGTCACTTTGATCTCGTTTTCTGTTGTTCAATGTTTACACAATGCATCCGGTTCTCTGGATGTATGTTGTGTTTGTTAGTTCAAGGCGTAAAAAACATCTTTGCATGGATGTTTGTCTCCGTTGGCCAGTGTTATTTTCACAGTTGATTCATCAATTGACTGTCTTGCAGGATGTATTTGGCTGTCTGTGCTCTCTGCCCATATGATGGCTGGAAAGTGATTAATACAAAGTGGATACCTTTCAGTGCCAGTATGAAAAGATGTTTAACAGTGTCTGTTGAGACTTACAAAAGGCTATCACACTATCACAACAAGTTGCTAACATAATTGATAGAATGAATGTAAAACAAACAAATGCTGCAAGAATTAAAAGTGAATAATATACTGTTAAAACACCCCTCTCCTCCAACTGTCCTTACTGCCTGTGTTACCGCTTTTTACGGTGGTGTAGGATGAGAGGGTGGGTGAAGGGAGAGAGGAGCATGAGCCTGAGAAAATTAATGGTCACATGTCTAGTGCAGCTGCTGTCAAACTGTTCAGGATAGGATGTTTTATTTTTGCCCCAACAGAAAAAAAAAATTTGCCTTACTGGGTAATGCACTCGGTTCTCTCAAATGAGAGCCTGCACTCTAATCCCTCTGGCCAGACGTTGCTCTGCTGAAATAAAATACTGTATTTCACATTAAAAGACATGAGAAATTGTTGAAGAAAATTGAAGGAGATATTTGAAGACGAGAGCAAGTGAAACACATAAGATATAATTAGGACTAAATCATTGATGGGTAGACAAGCAGCAAGCAGCATGTCAAAGTCTACCATCTGGGTAAGAAACAGAATGACCAGAAAATGTAGTGCAGTCAAACTTTGATGATGTGAAGATGACACAAGCTGGTGATGATGGTGTTATTGTTTAAAGTGAATCTGCTGTCTTCATTCACTTAGACACAGCCATTTTCAGAACTGTACTTTTGAGATTGTGTTTTCCCCACCATATTTATCTCTACTTGCTTAGCCAGACTGCATTGATGCAACCTGTTACCATGATCACCACTTGGAGGTTGAGTAGAGTCTTGATCAGCGTGAAAGTCTGATATAGAAAGATTAAGACAAAGATACAATCATGTGATCTATAGATGATAAGGAAACAGTTTGACTGAATTTGTCATGTTTACCAGGATAATTAGTGAAATTTTGTTCTACTGTCATCATCATCATCATCATCAAATAGCTTGTCCTGAGCAGAACTTTTCCACCCCAACAGTCCTCCGGAAGTTCTCTCTCTCATAGGCCAGATGTCCTGCCTCTGCAACCGTCATGTTCAAATTATCAGTTACATCCTGAGTCCATCTTCTCTGTGGTCTTCCTCTTCTTCTCTTTACCGGTATACCTCCTTTCATAATGGTGTTCTCCAGCCCTTCATGTCTTTTTATATGTCCAAAATATCTCAATTTTCTCAGCCAGTTTTCTTTGATTTTGAGTTCTTTCAGGATGGATATTTCAGATTGGATATCTCTGTCCAAGATATACTATCAGACTAATTAAATAAATAAATTGCTGTCTGATTTGAACATACTAACTTCTTTTTCCTTCTTTTCCTTTTGTCATCACACTGCTACTGGCTTGTTGCACAGTGTTGTGGTTGTCTGTTTTTGTCTTGCATTGATCTATTGGCTATATAGATTGGCGATAGTTATATTTGTTTTTTGACAGGATTCTGTGATGCCATCTAACCATCTTTCTCGCCTTCTTTCCTGGTGTTCTGTTGTAGAAGACTGTATACTGTGGAATTCGGTTGCATTCTTACTAAGAGGCAGAATCACTTTATTCTTTGTTTCTCAATGTAGTTGAACATAACATATAATAATTTGTATTCTACTTTCACAGATGCAAGAAGATATCCGAGATCATCGTAGTGTTCTATCATGGTTGTTTCAGTTTAACAACCTTTCCTCATTCCTTGATGCCAAAATTCACTCCAGTCAATATTATATTCATGAGTTGAACCTTATTGATGCTGCTGCCAGTGGTTGGCTACGTATGATGAAAGGTGAGATCTTTCTTATTATTATGCTTATATCAGTAGGTAGGGAGGGGGTCTCTGTAAGCTAAGTGGTTAAGCCCTTGCGTTCTGAAGGTTTTGAGTTCGAACCTGGATCACACCATTATTTTCACGTGTGCAGTTTTTCCAAAGATCCCTAGTATTGTTGTAGGACCTATGGAGTTCAATCTGTAGGATAGAATAAGGAGTGTTAAACCAGTGAGCCACAGGAACCTATGGTATGTATTTCAGAGACGGGTATTTGTGGCATGGTGATACGGTGCTCTCTCAGAAGTACTCGGGTTCAATTCTCACATGGAGCGACCAGGTTATTTGTCCAGTGATCCCTGATCTCTATGTATGCCAGATCAAATTGCTAGTCATATCAAGAGATATATTATGAAATGTAAGTCATATGTTAGTCGAGCATATAAAAGAACACTTGGCAGGTATTAACTGCTGTCCAGGCTAAGTTTCTACCCAAAAAATATAACATTCACACCAATATTTGCCATATTGAAAATGACATCTAGGATCCTTGGCTGGTGCTTGTACACTGCTGCTGCTGCTGCTGCTGCTGCTGCTGCTGTTGTTAGATCTATCTGTGTAAGAAAGAGATGAGAACCTACATGATTTGGAAAGGGTAATGATTGATAATCCTATCCAGCAATCAATCAATCAATCAATCAGCCATTCTGCTTTAACAGAATAAGGCTTATTATTGGTCTATCAGGATTGTTGTAAAGTCAGTTATTCTTCTTCAGTATCTCTGGTTGGTCATGCACTTAGTTTACTACCGATCACAAATTGGGCAGTCAGCTTCAGGTCTGTCAGGTTTCCCCAAAGCTTTGTGTTTAGGTCAACTGGATGTGGCTCCATGTTGCATTTCAGCTCACACAGGAGAGGACAGCCTTGCAGAACATGCTCTGTTGTCGGTTTTGCCTGTTGACACTGGCAGAGAGCTAACTGTCTGACTTATTCCTAGTCTATATATGTGTTTGTTGAGTCTGCAGTGTTCCGGCACATATGCAAAATATAATAACCTGGTCTGTTCTGGTTAAGTCTTTGATAAGTCTATGTAAAGTGAATTCAATAATCAATAACAGTTTGACTTAGTAATTCATTTTGTGTGGTTTTCTGTCAATTCCAGGTATCAACTTGAATATATTTCGAGGATTTTCTACTGAGGAAGACATGCTGAACTATTTCTTGACTCAAGCTTACTATGATAATGCTAGCATTATTGCAGGTTAGATGTGCTTTGTGTTTGCATTCTTATACATCATCATCTACACCTTCTACATCATCATCATCTACACCATCTACATCATCATCATCATCATCTACACCATCTACATCATCATCATCATCTACACCATCTACATTTTCATCTACATCATCATCATCCTCATTACCATCATCATCATCTACATTTTCATAATCATCACCACCACCATCATTATTATTATCATCATCATCTACATTACCATCATCATAATCATCATCACCATCATCATAATTATCATAATTACCATCATCATCATCATAATTATCACCATCTACATCATCATCATAATCATCATCACCATCATCATCACCATCTGCATTATCATCTACATCATCATCTACATCATCATCATCTACATCATCATGTATTGTGCACACTGGCTTGACTAATATAGCTGAATAGATATTATCCCGAAAGGAACATAGGCTTGTGACTGTCCCTCTACATAGATTTATATTATCAGCTGCCTATTCAAGTTCTGCCAGTAAGGTTTCAGTTTCTCTGACCTGTTCTTCTACTACATAGATTTATATTATCAGCTGCCTATTCAAGTTCTGCCAGTAAGGATTCAGTTTCTCTGACCTGTTCTTCTACTACATAGATTTATATTATCAGCTGCTTATTCAAGTTCTGCCAGTAAGGATTCAGTTTCTCTGACCTGTTCTTCTACTACATAGATTTATATTATCAGCTGCTTATTCAAGTTCTGCCAGTAAGGATTCAGTTTCTCTGACCTGTTCTTCTACTACATAGATTTATATTATCAGCTGCTTATTCAAGTTCTGCCAGTAAGGATTCAGTTTCTCTGACCTGTTCTTCTACTACATAGATTTATATTATCAGCTGCTTATTCAAGTTCTGCCAGTAAGGATTCAGTTTCTCTGACCTGTTCTTCTACTACATAGATTTATATTATCAGCTGCTTATTCAAGTTCTGCCAGTAAGGATTCAGTTTCTCTGACCTGTTCTTCTACTACATAGATTTATATTATCAGCTGCTTATTCAAGTTCTGCCAGTAAGGATTCAGTTTCTCTGACCTGTTCTTCTACTACATAGATTTATATTATCAGCTGCTTATTCAAGTTCTGCCAGTAAGGATTCAGTTTCTCTGACCTGTTCTTCTACTCTCTCATCTTCTACTGTTTTCTCTGTAAGGTTTCCTCCATAGATAGTCATCACCTAAGAGCAATTGTTCATTTTGCCAGTCTTGCGCCTACAATAAGCCAGCACATCCGATCTCTGTGACACTTTTTATTTACTAGGGTAGTTTCCTTAGACTATAATACAACAATATCAAACTTTGTCATACAGGTGTGGTTTTTGAAGACCTTCCAGATGATGGTAGCATACCCCCACACCTTCACTACAAGATACGTCAAAATGCCACTTACCTTCCATCAACTAAACAAGTTCGCAAGCCAACCTGGGTTCCTGGACCTGGCCAGAACTTTTATCCATACTACCAGTTTGGCTTTGTCTGGGTTCAGGTAAGATTTTCATTATTTGACTAGAAATATTTCAATGCTAGTTTCTTCTTCTTTTTTGAATGCTCCAAATCGACCACTTGTTAAACCACACTTTGTGATTGTACGTGATCTGAGCCTAAGAGCGGTTGTTCATTGTGCCAGTTATGTGCCTACAAGTAGGCCAGCACATCTGATTTTTGCTGTGCTTTTTATTTACTATGGTAGCTTCCTTAGACCCCCACATTAGTTGCCTCTTACAACATGCCTTGTAAGTTGCAGTTCTTTGCTCCTCTTGTGGGCCCCGAGAAAACAGGCAAAATGGTAGTTTAAAAAAAAAAAGAAAAGATAGTAAAGAACCCGCTTTCATGCCATGAGCTATATGTGGGAGTGATGCCATGAGCTATATGTGGGAGTGATGCCATGAGCTATATGTGGGAGTGATGCCATGAGCTATATGTGGGAGTGATGCCATGAGCTATATGTGAGAGTGATGCCATGAGCTATATGTGAGAGTGATGCCATGAGCTATATGTGGGAGTGATGCCATGAGCTATATGTGGGAGTGATGCCATGAGCTATATGTGGGAGTGATGCAGTGAGCTATATGTGGGAGTGATGCCATGAGCTATATGTGAGAGTGCAGTATTGGATCCATATTTTTCTCTGATGCAATTTGAAATGTGACCACCTTTGCTTTCTAGTTCGCCAGTGTAGTGCCGAGGTCTGCAAAGGGAGCAAAGAATAGTACCACTGCTACCTACAATGCATGTCCTACAAGGGGACTGATGTAGAGGCCTAGGAAAGCTACTCTAGTAAATAAAAAGTATTGCAGAAATCGGATGTGCTGACTTACTTGTAGGTGTATGACTGGTACAACGTGGATCGCTCTTAGACTCAGATCACAGATAAATCACACAGAGTAGTTAACAAATGGTAGATGTGGAGCATTTAAAGAAAAAGAAGCTTTCTAATGTTTCTCTGGTACCCTGGTCAGGTCTCAAGTTGGTAAAAATCCAACTCCAATTGGGGTTGCTGGTTATTTGTTACTGAATCGATGATGTCACGACACTCTGGACAGACCCATATGTACTCAGTCTCCCCCCAACAGATGTTCAAGGTATGCATATTTTTGGTTTCAGTTTCTCTCTGGTTAAATGCAATTCTCACACTGCCCAATAGACATCCAGCTCTAGCTGTACAGTGAAATCAGTTTCTCTCTGGTTAAATGCAATTCTCACACTGCCCAATAGACATCCAGCTCTAGCTGTACAGTGAAATCAGTTTCTCTCTGGTTAAATGCAATTCTCACACTGCCCAATAGACATCCAGCTCTAGCTGTACAGTGAAATCAGTTTCTCTCTGGTTAAATGCAATTCTCACACTGCCCAATAGACATCCAGCTCTAGCTGTACAGTGAAATCAGTTTCTCTCTGGTTAAATGCAATTCTCACACTGCCCAATAGACATCCAGCTCTAGCTGTACAGTGAAATCAGTTTCTCTCTGGTTAAATGCAATTCTCACACTGCCCAATAGACATCCAGCTCTAGCTGTACAGTGAAATCAGTTTCTCTCTGGTTAAATGCAATTCTCACACTGCCCAATAGACATCCAGCTCTAGCTGTACAGTGAAATCAGTTTCTCTCTGGTTAAATGCAATTCTCACACTGCCCAATAGACATCCAGCTCTAGCTGTACAGTGAAATCAGTTTCTCTCTGGTTAAATGCAATTCTCACACTGCCCAATAGACATCCAGCTCTAGCTGTACAGTGAAATCAGTTTCTCTCTGGTTAAATGCAATTCTCACACTGCCCAATAGACATCCAGCTCTAGCTGTACAGTAAAATCATTTTTCGGTCTATGAAAGAGATTGCTAAAATACACCATAGAAGGACATACTATAAATAACCTAAGATATGCTGACAATTCAGTTTTAATAGCAAGAAATGAAATAGAGCTCTAGAATTTTGTTGATAAGATTGTGACAGAAAGTAACAACAAAGGACTCAGTTTGAATATTAAAAAGACAGAAGTTATTATCTACAAAAAAATCAGACTTTTGACAAAATGCACCATCATCACAGTAAATGGGACTGAGCTAAGACAAGTGCAGCAATTTAAATACCTCAGAGTCCTGGTAACATCAGATGACAAATCAGAACTAAAGAGCAGAATAGGGCAGGCCAAAGCAGCGTTCTAGAAAATGAGAAGCATTTTATGCAACAGGTCACTGTCAATTGAGATTAGAATGAGAGTTATTCAGAGATACATAGAGCCAATATTGACATACAGATGCAAGTCAATGGATGTTAAACAAACAGATAGACAAATCTCAGGAAGCAACAGAGATATAGTGCTACAGAAAAATGATGAAAATCCCATATACTGCTAAAATGACGAATGTGGAGGTGTTGAATGAAGCCAAGACACAGAGAAAACTTATTGTCGATATAAGAATGAGGCAGTCATCATTTTTCTGACATGGTATGAGAAGAAAGGTTTATAACACTTTATGACAACCGGGAAACCGAGGGGAGAGAAGACAGAGGAAGACAGAAAGAGCAAATTTCAGACAGCCTGACTTCATGGCATGAAATGTTCATGAGATCTACAGCAACTACCAGGGACAGAGATTTGTGAAGATCCATGATCGCCTACATCATCCGACATGGCACTTGTTGATGATGATGAGACTATTGTAGAACTTGGCATGAACAGTAAGAAATCTAATGATGGCAATAAGCTCAGTGTATCCTAACCAGGCTGGTATTTCCTTGTGCAGCACAGAGATTCTCCCCCCCAGTTCTAGGGCAGTCCAATTCTGGTTTCTGTCGGAGTTGGTAGCAGAGATTCCCCCCCCAGTTCTAGGGCAGTCCAATTCTGGTTTCTGTCGGTTGGTAACAGAGATCCCCCAGTTCTAGGGCAGTCCAATTTTGGTTTCTGTCGGAGTTGGTAGCAGAGATTCCCCCCCCAGTTCTAGGGCAGTCCAATTCTGGTTTCTGTCGAAGTTGGTAACAGAGATCCCCCCAGTTCTAGGGCAGTCCAATTTTGGTTTCTGTCGGAGTTGGTAACAGAGATCCCCCCCAGTTCTAGGGTAGTCCAATTCTGGTTGCTGTCGGAGTTGGTAGCAGAGATCCCCCCCAGTTCTAGGGCAGTTCAATTCTGGTTGCTGTCGGAGTTGGTAACAAAGATCCCCCCAGTTCTAGGGCAGTCCAATTCTGGTTGCTGTCGGAGTTGGTAAAAAATGCACAGTCATCCTAGATTTTCAGTGCTATGTACACCATAAGATAGCTACAGTAATTGTTAGTGATTGCTATGTACACCATAAGATAGCTACAGTAATTGTTAGTGATTGCTATGTACACCATAAGATAGCTACAGTAATTGTTAGTGTTCTCACTTCTTACTCTAGTGATCTGGGTACAATTTCACAGTGGACGTGGATTATTTTTCACACTGTAATGGCTGTCAAGTTGACCCAGCCTCAATTGTGTACCAGGAAAAGTACAGTGAAGTCAAGGTGACCCAGCCTCAATTGTGTACCAGGAAAAGTACAGTGAAGTCAAGGTGACCCAGCCTCAATTGTGTACCAGGAAAAGTACAGTGAAGTCAAGTTGACCCAGCCTCAATTGTGTACCAGGAAAAGTACTGGGAAGTCAAGTTGACCCAGCCTCAATTGTGTACCAAGAAAAGTACTGGGAAGTCAAGTTGACCCAGCCTCAATTGTGTACCAGGAAAAGTACTGGGAAGTCAAGGTGACCCAGCCTCAATTGTGTACCAGGAAAAGTACTGGGAAGTCAAGGTGACCCAGCCTCAATTGTGTACCAGGAAAAGTACAGTGAAGTCAAGTTGACCCAGCCTCAATTGTGTACCAGGAAAAGTACTGGGAAGTCAAGTTGACCCAGCCTCAATTGTGTACCAGGAAAAGTACTGGGAAGTCAAGGTGACCAATGTGATGTTGATCACATCATCCAACATGTGCTGATGTTTAATGACAAATATGGGCAGAATACTGTATTACCCAATATATCTGGAGGTATTAATTAACAAGGGTTTCTTATACACACCATAACTACTACATAACATGTTGCATAACTACTACATAACATGTTGCATAAAGGGAGCAAGAGCTTAGAGACTGCTGTATCATTGAAGAGCAATCAGAAATAGTAGATGAATCTATGTGGGCGTCTGTGGCTTAGCGCTAGTGAGCTTGATCTCAATCCCAGAGTACCTGGTTCAAACTCTGTGGTGGGCAGTTTGGAAGCAAATTTGTTCCAGTGGAACTTTACGAATGGTCAAAATATACCTCACCTTTCAGAAAACATTGGCAAACTACTGAATGTATAAGTGATGTGTAGAAAAATCGACTTGTTTACTGTGGTTGATGGTGACATCTGTCATTTTCATATGAATCTGTTGTAATCTGTGCTGAATCTGAGAATGTTATTGAGCTAACTTTTGTATATTGTGAAAAGAATGTGGTGATAAATGATAATTCTATTTGTTGAAATGAATCTATTTCTAGGACTTGATAGAGAGAGCTATTATTGACTTACAAGTTGGGAGAGATGTGGTGGAACCTGGCTCATACATACAACAATTCCCTTATCCTTGCTACGTCTGGGACCAGTACGTTTCTTGCTATGATTGACGTTCACATACACATATTTATTTATATATGTAGCAGTTAATATAATAGTGAGGAGTGTGTTTAACCAGCCAGCCATGGGTACCATCAGTATGCATACTCTTTTATATCTGTTGGGGAAGCCTGAGCACCCATGAGTCTGTCCGGAGTGCAGTGACGTTAGTTCAGTAACCAATAACAAAGAATAGGTGTTTGGGTATTTATGATATCCCGATAGGAGCTTAGTCACTGCAGCTGTCAGTGACAGAGCACTCACTCAGTAGCTCAAATGATGATTCCACAAAAAATACGATTTTATGTATATATAATATAGCCGTTACTGGGCAGTAACACTGAAGATTATATCAAGACGGTATAGGACCAGCATGTCTTCAAGGAATGGCAGATCACGGAAGTAGCTCTTTGGACTATAATCACATGCCGATTGCCAAGTGTAGTCAGCGAGTGGTGTTTCTAAAGTTCCTACTTTGCTAGAACTGAGGGGACACTGCAGTGATCACCAATAAACTCTACCCTGTGTAGAAGTTTCTACAACTCTAAAGCATAGCACTACACACCTGAAGTTGTTACTTCTAAGTCTGCAAAAAAATCCGGATATTCTCCCCTGCACTTATATAGAAAAAATGTCAAAACTCATAATTCCTTAGTGTTGGAAGAAGAAGAAGAAGAAGAAGAAGAGTTACATGTCAAATTTCAGAATAGACATACAATAAAATATCATATTTGGAACTATTTAATAAATAATTCATAGAACTGAGTTTCAGACAGTGGTAAAACTGAACTCTCATATTTATGTTTATGATTGAGACATTGCTTCATCTCTTGACAGATTTATGTTTATGATTGAGAGATTGCTTCATCTCTTGACAGATTTATGTTTATGATTGAGAGATTGCTTCATCTCTTGACAGATTTATGTTTATGATTGAGCATGTGATGCCCCTATGCCTTACCTTCAGCTGGGTTTACTCTGTAGCAATGTTAGTACAAAGCATCGTCTATGAAAAGGAACAAAGACTGAAAGAGGTAACTGCAGATTTCCTAACTTATATTTCTTCTTATGTGTCTGATGACAAAATGAACACAATAATTGTCTATGAAACTAGGTTTCTTGTAGTCTGGTATTCCAAGAATTTTTAGACTCATATTTATAGTGGATATGGTAACAAATGGTAAACAAACAGATAGAAAAATCTCTGGAGTCCACAGAGATATAGTGCTACAGAAGAATGATGAGAAACACATGGACTGCTAAAATGACGAATGTGAAGGTGTTGAATGAGGCCAAGACACAGAGAAATCTTATTGTCAATATAAGAAAGAGGCAGTCATCATTTTTTGGACGTGATGAGAAAAGGAGGTTTAGAATACATTGTGACAACTGGTAAAATCGAACGTAGACGAGACAGAGGAAGACAGAGAGAGAAAATTTAGATAGCCTGACTTCATATCACGGAAACATCCATGTGGTGCCGGAGCCTGCAAGGAAAG
Organism: Arion vulgaris; assembly: GCA_020796225.1. Lineage (NCBI taxonomy): Eukaryota > Metazoa > Mollusca > Gastropoda > Stylommatophora > Arionidae > Arion > Arion vulgaris. The sequence continues at coordinate 38,033,354 of CM036770.1, forward strand.
TCAAGAATAGTGTCACTGCCACCTACAAGGCATGTCACAAGACTCGACTGGTGTAGGACCTAGGCAAGCTACCTTAGTAAAAGCATCGCAGAAATCGAATGTGCTGACCTACTTGTAGGCGCATAACTGGCACAGCGTACAATCACTCTTAGGCTCAGATCACATACAAATCACACAGAGTGGTTAACAAGTGGTCGATATGGAGCACGAAGAAGAAGAAGAATGGCACAGAAGATCGTCAATATCTAAGATGATAGCAAATACCAGAGACAGAGATTTGTGGAGATCCATGATCTCCTATGCCAGCCGGCACTGCACTTGATGATGAACAACTGTATGTTTGTGTGTGGGTTTGGTTGGCTAGTACTAAACTAACCTCACAACTGTGGAGACACCTAATACAATAGTTTGATATGAATGAACATACCTGTTTAGTTTGATATGAATGAACATACCTCTTTAGTTTGATATATGATGTACATTTCTTTCAATAGATAAACACGTAAAACAAAGTACTATAGTTTTACAAAATACAGAAACAGTGATGATAAACAGCAACATTTCGACCAAAAGGCCTTTATCAAGCAAACAATACAACAAGAATGACGAATTTCGAGGAACACTACAAATAGAAACGACATGTGGAAATAAACCTATCTAATGAAAATCTGGGAATAAAAACGAACAACGAAATGAGTGCAACACAAAACCGGAAGTGGAAAAGAAGAGAAACAATAAACAATATAGTGGATAAATAACACATATATGGAGCAAACACACACATAGATTACAATTTCATACATTTCTTTCACATCTGTAAGTTCATATAGTTTTTATTATATATATTTACACACACCATTTAGAAAGTTGTTTAAGAGCCATTGATTTACTTCATTGCATTGGGTTTCCTCATATGGCTCGGCAGAAATGGCATACAACCTGCCAAAAGTATTGCAGAAAGCCTGTACTCTGTAGCTCCATCAATAATCCTAGGGATATTAAAAACAAATGCACTTGTGAGGAATTATACAGCCTGGATTTGAACCCACAGTTTCCTGAACGGCAAATGGCTTGATAAATATATACTTGTTGGTAGTAAGATGTAAGCTCTCATAGTTTCGATAAACAGACATGACTTTCAACAGTCATTCACCAGGGAGCAATCAAGGGTGGTAGGAGGTAGACAGAGAAAGGGATGGACTGATAACATCACGGATTGGCCAGGATAGGATTGTTCCCCAATTGTTCACCTTGCAGAGGAAAGAGATCATGAAGGAATCTGCGTTGACAATACCATTGTAGCAATCCTTATGACCACAATGGGTTGTTGTTTTCCTTATTATTATTTTAACTATCAACTAGTACAAGTAGTAGTATATCCCTTGTGGAATATGATGATTATCATCACAGCCCGCTGGGAAAACTAGGTCTCTAGCAAGTTCTCCTGCCTCCTCCAGCTTCAGTTCAAGATTTCTTTGATGTTCTGTTGCCACCTTTGTCTTGGCAATCCCTGCCTTGTACTCCAGGAACCATTCCTTCCATTTTACCATTCTTCCAAACTGTTGTGACGTTTGTGGCAAAAAAATGTCATCTTCCAGGACATGATTTGATTTTATTAGCCAATGCTCCTCGATATGTAGATCTTGTGGATGATGTCCTTGTTTTTTGTCTTCTCTGTCCAGGATGTTCTAAGAACTTTTTTACAACACCTTGTTTCAAAAACTTCAATTTATCAACCAGTTTAGTTTTCCATAAACATGTACTATTATTTGCTGTTTTCTACGGTGCATATTCGAACCTTGTCTCTGATTTCTTTATTTTTTCTTGTCATTACGATTATAGCACTGTTTTAGAGCAAAAGGTAAAACAAATATAGGGTCTCAGTTCAGGGCTAGGTCAGAGACCCTACATCACATCCCTGTGGTGTCCCTAGAAATGGATTGCAGTGCTACAGTCTGATGAAGCAGGTATGGATCAAGGGAGACAGTACCTAAGATTGAATTACATACCAAACAAGCAATGTCCCAGATGTGTATGTGGCTACATGATCCCACTGGATGATGGCTATAGATCATTAACGTTGACACAGTTACTGTGCAAATAATGTCAGAGACACTGGTCCCAAGAAATATAAAAACATGAAAAGTCATGCTAGTTTGAAATCCTACCAGAATTACCTGGCCGTGACATATTTTTTTAAAGGATGCTATGAAAAACAATAACATTCAAATTCCTATATTCTGAGAGACATGCACACAGTTTGCTCCATCTCATCCAGAGCTGAGATATGTGATGTACAACTGACTGACTGTCACTGTTAGTTTTGCTGATGTCAACATTTCTGTTCTAGCTTTATTGTTTCCACTCTTCTCACATGAAAATAATACAGAGGGAAAACTTCTAATTCCATGGGGCGACACAAACAGTGTGTGTCCCATCAATATGTGTTCTTTCATATGTACTAGTTAACATGTTTTCCATCATATCTATGAGTTTATCAATTGTCTGCTAACTGGTTGTCCACGTCAACTACATGTTTACAGGTAATGAAGATGATGGGACTCAGCAATGCTGTCCATTGGTGTGCCTGGTTTGTAACAACGTTTGCACACATGACTATCTCAGTTGTCATACTGTCAGTCCTGCTCAAGATGGGCAATGTTCTTCCTCATAGCAACTTCTTTATCATCTTCTTGGTACTGGAGATTTATATTTGTGCCATCATATCATTTTCGTAAGTACTGCACTGTAGTTGTATCTGTGCCATCATATCATTTTCGTAAGTACTGCACTGTAGTGTCAGCTGTAGCTGTGCCATCATATCATTTTTATAAATACTGCACTGTAGTCTGTCAGCTGTAGCTGTGCCATCATATCATTTTTATAAATACTGCACTGTAGTCTGTCAGCTGTATCTGTGCCACCATCTCTTTATAATATGTAACTTTGCCATCATTTTGTTGTCTGTTGTAACTGTATCTTCATCTTGTTGTTAGTTATAAAAGTGCTATCATCTGATTTTCACATCATCTATTACCCTATTGTAAGTTGCAACTGTGCCATCATCTCTTAGTTATAGCATTGCCATATTGACGAACCTAATCTCTATTAACAATGCCTAATATGAAGAAATAAGAAGCGATATACCAACCCCATTCACTGGTTCCCTGGTTGTGGATAATGGTACTTCAAGAATTTTAATCCAAGCTTTCTGACTGATTGATGTTATTTGTAAAAAAAAAATCGTCAGTGAAAGTCATTATTTTATGAATTTAGGTCCGTGCATACTCATTCATTTTGTTATTTATAAACAAAACACTCTATTTTATGAATTTATATCCGAGTGTACATATTGAATTATGTTATTTGTAAAACAACGATGTACTGTTTTCCTGAATTTATATCCGAGTGTACATATTGAATTGTGTTATTTGTAAAACAATGATGTACTGTTTTCCTGAATTTATATCCGAGTGTACATATTGAATTGTGTTATTTGTAAAACAATGATGTACTGTTTTCTGAATTTATATCCGGGTGTACATATTGAATTGTGTTATTTGTAAAACAATGATGTACTGTTTTCCTGAATTTATATCCGAGTGTACATATTGAATTGTGTTATTTGTAAAACAATGATGTACTTTTCCTGAATTTATATCCGGGTGTACATATTGAATTGTGTTATTTGTAAAACAATGATGTACTGTTTTCTGAATTTATATCCGGGTGTACATATTGAATTGTGTTATTTGTAAAACAATGATGTACTATTTTATGAATTTAGATCCAAGTGTACATATTGAATTGTGTTATTTGTAAAACAATGATGTACTGTTTTCCTGAATTTATATCCGGGTGTACATATTGAATTGTGTTATTTGTAAAACAATGATGTACTGTTTTATGAATTTTGATTTGAGTGTATTTAGTTAAGTTATAAGTTATGTATCTTTTTCTTCGACGCTCCATGTTGACCACGTGTTAACCACTCTGTGTGATTTGTATGTGATCCAAGCCTAAAAGTGATTGTACATTGTGCCAGTTATGCGCTTCAAGTAGGCCAGCACATCTGATTTCTGCAACACTTTTTATTTACTAAGGTAGCTTCCCAACGCCTCTATCTCAATCGCCTCTTATGGCATGGCTTGTAGATAGCAGAGTTACCATTTGTTGCTCCTTCGAGCACCGCAACACAGCGGGCGACTTAGTTATTTGTAATAATAATAATTCCTCTCGATCAGTATATGCTACATAGGGCCTGCAAGTAATTTCTCCATACCGCTCCATCCTGGGCAACTCGCTCAATCTCCTCCATGGAACTGAGACCGATATTTCCTGCCTCTCTCAGCAAAGTTTGTTTCAGGGTCTCCTTAGGTCGACCTCTCTTTCTTGAACCCTTTGCATCCCACTTCAATACCTGCTTTGATATTCGTTATTTATCTAAGTTATTTATATTATGTGTAAAATAAAAAATGCTGCTTGAAAAAATATTTTTGATTTATGATTAACATGTTTGTTTGCTTGTTTTATTTCTATGCTACAGTTTCCTGATTAGTGTGCTGTATTCCAAGGCTAAAGTTGCAGCAGCATGTGCAGGAATTATCTATTTCTTGTCATATGTGCCGTACATGTACATAGCTATCAAAGAGGATATCGCAGGAGATAACATCTCTGGAATCTGGAAAACATTTGCTGTAAGTTTGTATGTTAAGCAAATGACCAGGCTGATATTATAAATTCCATAAGGGAGAGAGGGCGTGTACATGATTCATGTAATAGCGGTGAATCCACAACACTAACCAGACTGCAAGAACTCAACGTTAAGTGGGGTGTAGCTCGACAAGAACGCTATGCTGGCAGACAAAGAAGAATTGTAAACCAACAAAGAACCGGTGTCGTTAGTCGCCACACGCTGATGGACATACTGAGGGAGAGATCGGAGCACTTATGGACTAATTTGTTCAATGTGCAGTGATGGTGATCCGACGACTAAACTAAACTAAACTTGTATGTTAAGCAAGAAACCATTTGTTGTAAGTTTGTATGTTGAGCAAGAAACCATTTGTTGTAAGTTTGTATGTTGAGCAAGAAACCATTTGTTGTAAGTTTGTATGTTGAGCAAGAAACCATTTGTTGTAAGTTTGTATGTTGGTGGTCACTGTAATACCACCTTGATATATCACTGTAGTACCACCTTGATATATCACTGTAGTACCACCTTGATATATCACTGTAGTACCACCTTGATATATCACTGTAGTACCACCTTGATATATCACTGTAGTACCACCTTGATATATCACTGTAGTACCATCTTGCTAGACAATATCAAAGCAATATACACAAATAGCCACAGTGTGATAAGAACAACAGACGGAATGACAGACTCATTCGAAACAAAATCAGGAGTAAGACAGGGTTGTGTGCTCTCACCTCTTCTCTTCAACATATATATCGACAGAATAGTGAAAGAGGCACAGTGCGAAAAGACCTTATTGACATAGACAATGATCACGACGACCGATTAAACAACCAAATCAACGAATTGCTTTTTGCGGACGACCAAAGTTTAATCTATGAAGATGAAGATCAGCTACAACATCACATGAATTCACTGCTAATAGCATGTAGAAAGTATAACATGAAAATCAACAAACAAAAGACCGAGACCATGAAAATCAGCAGAACGCCAAGCAAACATACAAATAGACAACACCAGAGTAAAGCAAGTTTCTGAATTCAAATATTTAGGCAGCATTTTCACAGAGGACGGAAAACTCGATAGAGAAATAGAGACAAGGTGTCAATAAGCAAATGCAGTGGCCTACCAGCTGGCACCATTACTACAACATCCAAAGATCAAGATGGAAGTGAAAAGACAGATGATAAAAAGTATTTTCCTACCAACACTTTGTTACCAGTGCCAAACTTGGTCTCTTACAGCAACACATCACAGAAAGCTCACCACCTGTGAAATGAAATGCTTGAGGAAGGCAGTGGGAGTCACCAGGAAAGACAGACTATGAAATGAAGACATCAGAAGCAGAGTGGGCATAACTTCATGCACCGAATACATCGAAAGACAACAAATGCAGTGGTTTGGACATTTAATGAGAATGAAATACAACCAACCACCAATAACAGCATACAATGAAAATAGATCGGGTGCTAGAGCTAAGGGAAGACCAAGAAAAAGATGGATATACAATATCAAGACCACACTACATAAACGCGGATACAGCACAACAAGGGCGACTCATCTAGCCCTAAAACACAAATTAAAGCTCGCATGCCTACGCTTAACGGCAAGAGTGGACAGCCAACTATATCTTCCACCTGGGAATAGACAATAGATAGACCACCTTGATATATCACTGTAGTGAAAAATGAAAATTGTGTCATATCCTAATGGACGTAGCCATCAACCACAGTAAACAAGTGGTTGATTTTCTAGGCACCACTTATACGTTCAGTAGTTTGCCATTGCTTTCTGAATGGTGAGGTCTATTTTTACCTTTTGTAAAAATCCCACGGAAACAAATTTGCTTCCAAACTTGCCTACCGTCGGGTTTGAACCAGGTACGCTTGGGTCTGTGATCGAACTCACTACCGCTTGAGCTACAGACGCTCATCACTGTAGTACCACCTTGATATATCACATCACTGTAGTTCCACCTTGATATATCACTGTAGTACGCCTGATATATCACTGTAGTACCATCTTGATATATCACTGTAGTACCACCTTGATATATCACTGTAGTACCACCTTGATATATCACTGTAGTACCACCTTGATATATCACATCACTGTAGTACCACCTTGATATACCACTGTAGTACCATCTTGATATATCACTGTAGTACCTCTTGATATATCACATCACTGTAGTACCACCTTGATATATCACTGTTGTACCACCTTGATATATCACTTTAGTACCACCTTGATATATCACTAGTACCACCTTGATATATCACTGTAGTACCACCTTGATATATCACTGTAGTACCACCTTGATATATCACTGTAGTACCACCTTGATATATCACTGTAGTACCATCTGGACTAATGTCTTGGACACTATTAAACAGTAGTTGTGTCTGTTATCAATATCCAGACATTGGCCAGGGAAATCCTGTAGGTGCAGCCACTCATGAGATATTGCTTGTCTGGTGTGCAAACCATTCTCACAGCTAACACTACAACCTGATCTCTTGGGTAGTTTCACTTTAGACTCCTACCTGCTTTGACAGACTAGATCCAGGGTGACAGTGGGGAGATGAAGTAGGGTTTTAGTCATTGCCAGCTCACTGACCTTAAAGCTGACTTGTCACTTTCATTTATTGCACCTCTGACTCCAAAATAATGTGTGCATTTATTTATAAAAGTGATGTGTGTATTCATCAATAGTTTTCTTTCTGTCCTTCTCTCTCTGGCATACCACTGTTACCTTCACAAGGATATTTGTTTTAGTTATTGGTTACTGAACTGACATCATTGCACACTGGGCAGACACATGGGTGCTCAGTCTCCCACAACAGATATCAATGGGTATGCACACTGATGGTTCATGGGGATCGCTTGTTAAACACACTCTTCACTCTGCCTCTCAGGCATCCAGTTCTATTTGTACAACAGGTAACTCCAAACTGCTTAAATCGCTGGATCGATTCAACATATATTTTAGTATCCATTCAACAGGCAGTTGTGAAGAGACCAAATATATTAGTATCCATGCAACAGGCAGTTGTGAAGAGACCAAATATATTAGTATCCATGCAACAGGCAGTTGTGAAGAGACCAAATATATTAGTATCCATGCAACAGGCAGTTGTGAAAAGACCAAATATATTAGTATCCATGCAACAGGCAGTCGTGAAGAGACCAAATATATATATATAAATAAACAGATACACTTTTTTGTGTGAGCTTTTGGTATTTCTCAGCAACTGATAATGTTGTCTGAATATAATACAACCATGCACGCACCAACCCACCGCAAACCAATATACCACACACCACACACCAACCACACGCACACACCAACCACACGCACACACCACACACACACACACCACACACACCTCACACACACACCACACACACACTGATGATGATTCTGACTTTCTCTTTCAAAGTCACTGTTCTCAACCACTGCCTTTGGTCTGGGAGCCAAGTACTTTGCTTTCTATGAAGAGATGGGAGTTGGTGTACAATGGAGCAACTTCTGTATATCACCTGCTGAACATGATGAGTTTAATTTGTTCATGGTCACGCTGATGATGGTGGTTGACTGTATTATTTATAGTGTTCTAGTCTGGTACATTGAACATGTGCACCCAGGTGAGAGACAGAGAGAGAGAGACATTCTGTGAGAGTGTGTTTGAGAGAGTGTGAGAACATGTGTGTGAGATGAAGTGTGTGCAGACGGCCGCCTTTATTAACCCTTTGAACCCTGGCCACCTGTACCTTAAAACTTCCTCCCCCAGAGCTCCTGAGTAAAAACAGGCAATATCAGAACTATATTAAAACATAATTTAGCACACTTAAGTGCTCTATAATTTGTTATTCTTATACCATCTACATTATTCCTGCTTATTATCTATTTCTCTATAATTTATTATTGACTTATCCCATCATCTACATTATTCCTGCTTATTATCTATTTCTCTATAATTTGTTATTGACTTATACCACCATCTACATTATTCTTGCTTATTATCTATTTGTACAATACTAACTTAATACAATTAAATAGATACTTACTCAATTTATTTCATTTAATATGTGGCTGCGGCCATAAATACTCCCGTATATGTCGATTTTTCTCCAGATTGAACATATAGCTTGAATATCAATTGATTAAAACAATCCTTCGCTGCTAAATGATCGTCTAACTCACTATATATAATCATATTCAGTCTAATTTATCTTCAGATTCATTCAAAACAAGTTCTTGTTCTGTTGTTACACTTTTAGAATGACAATTTCCGAAAATTTTAGAACATCTTTTTAACATGAAAATACATAACTAATTACCATATCAGTACCAAAAAAAAGTCACACAATAGCATCCTTCATCTCGAACCACGTAGAACATGTGGGTTGTGTTTGACGTCACATTTGTACACAATTTATTTTCAAATACCGAAAATAATGACAAAATATTCTCAGACCGATATATTGGGATCTCGGAATATGCAACGCTTCCATTCAATTCCGAAATATCGGGAGCTCGGGTTCTAAGTGCTAAAGAATCGAAATCCCAATCTAGTGAGAATGCAGAAGAAGAAGAAGCACTTATAGACTAATTGGTTCAATGCGCAGTAATGATGATCCTGCGACTAAACGAAACTATGTTCTACTGGTTCACATGTGTTTCTAATGTTGAAATATTTGATATTATCATTTTCTTTTCAATCAACTCCTCTCACTTTGTTTCTGTATCCTTGTCTCACTTTGTTTCTGTATCCTTGTCTCATGTTGTTTCTGTATCCTTGTCTCATGTTGTTTCTGTACCCTTGTCTTATGTTGTTTCTGTTACCTTTGTCTTATGTTGTTTCTGTACCCTTGTCTTATGTTGTTTGCACCTTGTCTTATGTTGTTTCTGTACCCTTTTGTCTTATGTTGTTTCTGTATCCTTGTTCATGTTGTTTGTTATCTCTTGTCTTATATTGTTTCTGTACCCTTGTCTTATGTGTTGTTTTAGAGAATTCTTGTCTTTATGTTGTTTTCTGAAAATTCCTTGTCTTATATGTTTTGTGACTCCTTGTCTTATAAGTTGTTTGTATCCTGTCTCATGTTGTTTCTGTACCCTGTCTCATGTTGTTTCTGTTACTCTTTGTCTCATGTTGTTTCTGTACCCTTGTTCCATGCTGTTCTGCACCATCTTGTTGCTTTGTACCCTTGTCTCATGTTGTTTCTGTACCCTTTGTCTTATGTTGTTTCTGTACCTGTCTGTTGTTTCTGTAATTTTGTTCCATGTTGTTTCTAAAATTTTGTCTTATAAAGTTGCTTTGAAAACTTGTCTCATGTTGTTCTGTATCTCCGGTCTCATAAGTTGTTTCTACCCTTGTCTTGAGTGCTGTTTCTGTTATCTTGTCTTATGTTGAGCCAGTTACTTTGTCTTATGTTGTTTGAGCATTCTTTGTCTTATGTTGTTGCAATCTTATTTATGTTGTTCTGTACCTTTGTCTTATATGTTGTTTCTGTATCCTTTATCCCATGTTGTTTCTAAAATTTGTCTCATTGTTGTTTCTGTTACCTTTGTCTTATAAGTTGTTTCTGAGCACCTTGTCTTATGTTACTTCTGTACCCTTGTCTCACGTTGTTTCTGTTAATTTTGTCTTATTTTGTTTGTTACCCTTGTCCTAATGTTGCTTTGTTACCCTTTGTCTTATGTTGTTTCTATCCTTGTCTTATGTTGTTTGTTACCCTTGTCTGCAAGTTGTTTCTGTTACCTTGTCTCATATGTTGTTTCTGTATCCTTGTCTTATGTTGTTTCTGTTACCCTTGTCTTAATAAGTGTTTGTACTTGTTCCAGGTTGTTTCTGTACCTCTTGTCTTATGTTGTTTCTGAGCATCCTTGTCTAGTGAGAGCTGTAATTCTGTTCATGTTGTTTGTATCTGTCTTATGTTGTTTCTGTTAATTTGTCTCATAAAGAGCTTGTTCCTTGTCTTATGTTGTTTCTGTATCCTGTCTTATGTTGTTTTGCAATTCTTGTCTTATAAGTTGTTTCTGTTACCCTTTGTCTAGAGGTTGTTTCTGTAAATTTGTCTTATGTTGTTTCTAAATTTCTTGTCTTATGTTGTTTCTAACTTGTCTCAAAGAGCTGCAATTCTTTGTCTTATATTGTTTTGCACCTTTGTCTTATGTTATTTTATATCTTTGTCTTATAAGTTGTTTTCTGTTAATCTTGTCTGAGGTTGTTTCTTGCAATTTTGTCTTATAAGTTGTTTCTGTTACACTTTGTCTTATAAGTTGTTTCTGTACCTTTGTCTCATAAGTTGTTTCTGTTACCCTTTTGTCTTTTATGTTGTTTCTTGTTACCCTTTTGTTCCATGTTGTTTCTGTTACCCTTGTCTTAAGTTGTTTCTGTTACCCTTGTCTCATGTTGTTTCTGTATCATTGTCTCATGTTGTTTCTGTTACCCTTTGTCTCATGTTGTTTCTGTATCCTTGTCTCACGTTGTTTCGTTACCCTGTCCCATGTTGTTTGTAACCCTTTATTCTATGTTGTTTCTATACCTGGTCTCACAAGCATTTTCTATCCTGTCTTGATGTTAGCCGAGCATCTTTGTCCTATACAGCTTTGTACCCTTGTCTCCATGTTGTTTTGTATCCTTGAGGTCCGCGTTGTTTCTGTACCCTTGTCCTTGCATGTTGTGTCTGTACCCTTGTCTCATGTTGTTTCTGTGACCTCTTTGTCTTATGTTGTTTCTGTTACCCTTTGTCTTATGTTGTTTTTGTTACCCTTGTCTTAGTGTTGTTTCTGTTACTCCTTTGTTTTATGTTGTTTCTGTAATTCTTGTCCTTATGTTGTTTCTGTATCCATCTCATGTTGTTTCTGTTACCCTTATCTCATGTTACTTTGTACCCTGTCTCATGTTGTTTTTGTATCCTGTCTCACGTTGTTTCTGTATCCTTGTCTCGGGCTATTTCTGTATCCTGTCCTGTGTTGTTTCTGTACCCTTGTTCCATGTTGTTTCTAATTTTGTCTCTATGTTGTTTCTGTACTTTGTCTCGTTGTTTTTGTATCCTTGTCTCACACGTTGTTTGTATCCTTGTCTCATGTTGTTTCTGTACCTTGTCTCATGTTGTTTCGAGCCCTTTTGTCTCATGTTGTTTTTGTACCCTTGTCCTATGTTGTTTCTGTATCCTTGTCTCATGTTGTTTCTGTACCCTTGTCTTAGATACAGGTTTCTGTTACCCTTGTCTTATGTTGTTTTGTAATTTTGTCTCATGTTACTCTGTACCCTGTCTTATGTTGTTTCTATATCTGTCTTAGGTTACTTTGTTAATTTTGTCTTATAAGTTGTTTCTAAATTTTGTCCTGTTGTTTTCTGTACCCTTGTCTTATGTTAAGTTTCTACATTCTTGTCTTATGTTGTTTCTGTTACCCTTGTCTTATGTTACTTTGTACCTTGTCTCACGTTGTTCTGAGCAATTTGTCCTATGTTGTTTCTGTACCCTTTGTCTCATGTTGTTTCTGTTACCTTGTCTTATGTTGTTTCAGCACTTTGTCTTATATAAGTTGTTTCTGTATCCTTTGTCCATGTTGTTTCTGTAAATCTTGTCTTATGTTGTTTCTGTTATTCTGTCTTATGTTGTTTTGTTACTTGTCTTATGTTGTTCTGTTAATTTTGTCTTATGTTGTTTCTGTTACCCTTGTCTTATGTTGTTTCTGTTACCCTTGTCCTTATGTTGTTTGCACCCTTTGTCTTATGTTGTTTCTGTAATCTTTGTCTTATGTTGTTTCTGCCATCTCTTGTCTTATGTTGTTTTGCACCCTTGTCTCATGTTGTTTCTGAGCACTTTGTCTGAGTGTTGTTTCTAGCATCTTTATTTGATGTTGTTTTTGTTATCTTGTCTCATGTTGCTTTGCACCTTGTCTCATGTTGTTTCTGTACCCTGCCTGCGAGCTACATTCCTTGTCTCATGTTGTTTCTGTTAATTCTTTGTCTCATGTTGTTTCTGCACCCTTTGTCCCATAAGTGAGCCTCTGTTACTCCTGTCTTATGTTGTTTCTGTTACCCTTTGTCCTATAAGTTATTTCTCTGTACCCTTTGTCCATGTTGTTTGTAAATTTTTGTTCCCATGTTGTTTCTCTAATCTTGTCTTATGTTGTTTCTACATCTTTGTCTTATGTTGTTTCTGTATCCTTGTCCTTATGTTGTTTTTGTATCCTTGTCTTATAGTTGCTCTAAAATTTTGTCTGCTCTGTTACCCTTGTCTCATAAGTTGTTTTTGTTAATTTTGTTCCCATGTTGTTTTGTACCCTTGAAACTCATGTTGTTTCTTGTATCCTGTTCCACGTTGTTTCTGTATCCTTGTCTCATGTTGTTTCTGTTACCCTTGTCTCATGTTGTTTCTGTTACCCTTGTCTCATGTTGTTTCTTGGAAATTCCTTTGTCTCATGTTGTTTCTGTATCCTGTTCCATGTTGTTTCTGTACCCTTGTCTATGTTGTTTCTGTATCCTGTCTATGTTGTTCTGCACCCTGTCCCACGTTGTTTCCTTTGTTAATTTGTCTTATGTTGTTTCTAAAAATCTTGTCTTATGTTGTTTCTTATCCTGTCTCATGTTGTTTCTGTACCCTTTGTCTTATGTTGTTTCGCACTTGTCTTGAAAGTTTGTTAATTTTGTCTATGTTGCCTGCAGACACTTGTCTTATGTTGTTTCTGTATCTCTTGTTCCATAAGTGTTTCTGTACTTGTCTTATGTTGTTTCTGCTCTTGTCTCATGTTGTTTCTAGCATCTCTTTGTCTTTATGTTGTTTCTGTACCCTTGTCTTATGTTGTTTCTGTACCCTGTCTTATAAGTTGTTTCTGGTACTTTGTCTTATGTTGCTTTGTACCCTTGTCTTATGTTGTTTCTGTATCCTTGTTCCATGTTGTTTCTGTACCCTTGTCCTTACAGCAGCCTGAAAGTGTCTTTGTCCTACAAGTTGTTTTGTAATTTGTCTCAGTAAGACTTTGTACCTGTCTTTTTAGTTGTTTCTGTACTTCTTTGGTTCTATGTTGTTTCTGAAATCTTGTCTTATGTTGTTTCGTACCCTTGTCTCATGTTATACTTGTACTTTTTGTCTCATGTTGTTTCTGTAATTTTGTTCTAGAGTGTTGTTTCTGTTACCCTTGATCTGATAAGTTGTTTCTGTATCCTTGTCTTATGTTGTTTCTTTATAATTTTGTCTTATGTTGTTTCTGTAATTCTTGTTCATGTTGTTCTGTATCCTGTCTCATGTTGCTTTAGTCTGTCTCACTGCTGAGCTTTGTTAATCTTGTCTTATGTTGTTTCTCTATAATTTTGTCTTATGTTGTTCTGTACCCTTGTCTTATGTTGTTTGTGAAAATCTTGTCTTATAAGTTGTTTCTTGTTACCTTGTCTTGTTGTTTCTGTAATCCTTGTTCATGTTGTTTCGTTTTGTCTTATGTTGTTTCTCTGTGATCTTTGTCTTATGTTGTTTCGAGCATCTTTATCTTATGTTGAGTTTGCACCTGTTCCGAGAAAGAGCTTCTGAGTTATCTTTGTCTTATAAGTTGTTTCTAAATTCCTTGTCTGAGGTTGTTTCTACATTTTGTTCATAAAAATACTTTAAATTTTGTCTTTATGTTGTTTCTGTATCCTTATTCTATGTTGTTTCTAGTAATCTTTGTCTCATAAAAGCTGTTTCTATCCTTGTCTTATGTTGTTTCTACATCTTTGTCTTATAAGTTGTTTTGTACTCTTGTCTTATGTTGTTTTAAAATTTTGTCTGAGGTTGTTTCTATACCCTTGTCTTATGTTGTTTCTATCCTTGTCTTATGTTGTTTCTGTTACTCTTTGTCTCATGTTGTTTGTGCAATGCAGGTTTAAAGGAAAAAAATTTTGTCTGATGTTGTTTTGTATCCTGTTCCTGAGTGTTGTTTTGCAATTCCTGTCTTATAAGTTGTTTCTGTTACCCTTTGTCTTATTGTTTCTGTACTCCTTTGTCTTATGTTGTTTCTGTACCCTTGTCTTATGTTGTTTGTTCCTGTCTCATGTTATTTCTGTACCTTTGTTCCTATGTTGTTTCTGTACCTTGTCTTATGTTTTGTTTCTATTTACCCTTACTGTATGTTGTTTGTTACCCTGCCCAAAGATAAGTTGTTTCTAAAATTCCTGTCTTATGTTGTTTCTGTTACCCTTGTCTGATGTTGTTTCTGTAAATTCTTTGTCTCATGTTGTTTCTGTTACCTTGTCTTATGTTTCAGCATTCCTTGTCTCATGTGTTGTTTCTGTTACCCTTGTCTCATGTTGTTTCTGTATCATTGTCTCATGTTGTTCTGTTACCCTTTGTCTCATGTTGTTTCTGTATCCTGTCTCACGTTGTTTCTGTTACCCTTGTCTCGTTGTTTCTGAAAAATCTCTTGTCTCCATGTTGTTTCTGTTACCCTTGTCCCACGTTGTTTGGTATCCTTGTTCCATGTTGTTTCTGTTACCTTGTCTCATGTTGTTTCTAGCACCCTGTCTCATGTTGTTCTGCATCTTTGTCTAATGTTGTTTCTGTACCCTTTGTCTCATGTTATGTCTGTACCTTTGTCTCATGTTGTTTCTAAAATCTTGTCTTATGTTGTTTCTAGCCATCTTGTCTTATGTTGTTTTGCTACTTTTTGTCTCATGCTGTTGTTTCTATCCTTGTCTCCATGTTGTTCTGTATCATTGTCTCATGTTACTTGTAATTTTTGTCTCATGTTGTTTCTGTATCCTGTCTCATGTTGTTTTTGTTACCCTTTGTCTTATTTTGTTTAAAATTCTTGTCTCATGTTAGTTTTGTATCCTTGTCCCATGTTGTTTCTAAAAATTCTTTGTCCTTATGTTGTTTTTGTACTTTGTTCTATGTTGTTTGTTACTCCTTGTTCCATGTTACTGAGCATCTTGTCTCATGTTGTTTCTGTACCTCTTGTCTCTAAAGAGCTTTGTGCCATCTTGTCTTATGTTGTTTCTGTACCCTTGTCCAAGTTGTTTCTGTTACCCTTTGTCTTAGTTGTTTCTGTTACCCTTGTCTCATGTTGTTTTTGTATCCTGTCTCATGTTGCTTCTGTATCCTTGTCTCATGTTGTTTTGTATCCTTGTTCTATGTTAGGTTCTAACTTGTTCATGTTGTTTCTGTATCCTTGTTCATGTTGTTTCTGTGCCATCTCTTGTCTCACGTTGCTTCTTGTTTACTCTTGTCTTAAGTTGTTTCTGTAATTCTTTATGTCTCACAAAAAGTTTGTTTATCCTTGTCTCATGTTTGTTTCTGTTACCCTTTGTCTTATGTTGTTTTTAAAATTTTGTTCTATTGTTGTTTTTGTACCTTGTTCACGTTATTTCTGTTATCCTGTCTCTATGTTGTTTCATCCTTGTCTCATGTTGTTTTGTACCCTTGTCTCACGCAGCCTTTATCCTTGTCTCATTGTTGAGCTGAGTACTTGTCTTGAGGTGTTGTTTTTATTCTTGAGTGTTGTTTCTGTTATCCTTGTCTCACTGTTGTTTCGTTAATTTTGTCTGGCAAGTTTGTCTGATAAGAGCTTGTTACTCCTGTCTCATGTTGTTTCTGTGTTCTTGTCTTATAAGTTATTTTCTGTGGTCCTGTCCTTATGTTACTTGTTATCTTTTGTTCATGTTGTTTCTGTTACTCCTGTCTTATAAGTTGTTTCTGTACCTTTGTTCATGTTGTTTCTGTTATCTTTGTTCATGTTGTTTCTGTACTCCTTTGTCTCATGTTGTTTTTGTACCCTGTCCATGTTGTTTCTGTACTCCTTGTCTCATGTTGTTTGTTACCCTTGTCTTATGTTGTTTCTGTATCTTGTCTTATGTTGTTTCTGTACCCTTGTCTTATATGTTGTTTCTGTTACCCTTGTCTTATGTTGTTTCTAGCCCTGTATTATGTTGTTTCGTAATTTTGTCTCATGTTGTTTCTGTTACCCTTGTCTCATGTTGTTTCTACCTTGTTCCATGTTGTTTCTGATACCCTTGTCTCATGTTGTTTCTGTTCTTATCTTACAAGTTGTTTCTAGTTCTTATGTTGTTTCTGTTACCCTTGTCTCATGTTGTTTTCTGTATCCTTGTCTCATGTTGTTCTGTATCCTTGTTCCATGTTGTTTCTGTTACCCTGTCTCATGTTGTTTCTGTTACCCTTGTCTCATGTTGTTTTTGTTACCCTTGTCTCACGTTATTGTTTCTGTTACCCTTGTCTTATGTTGTTTCTGTTACCCTTGTCTTATGTTGTTTCTGTTACCCTGTCCTCACGTTGTTTCTGTACCCTTGTCTTATGTTGTTTGTTACTCCTGTCTCATGTTGAGCCGGTACCCTTGTCTTATGTTGTTTCTGTTACCCTTTGTCTTATAAGTTTTGTTTCTGTATCCTGTCTCATGTTGTTTCTGTGTTACCCTTTATCTCACGTTGTTTCTCTAATACCCTTGTCTTATGTTGTTTCTTGTTACCCTTGTTTATGTTGTTTGTACCCTGTTCATAAGTTGTTTGTTACCCTTGTCTCACGTTGCTTGTTACCTTGTCTCATGTTTTCTGTTACCCTTGTCTCATGTTGTTTCTACTAATTTTGTCTTATGTTGTTTCTGTATCCTTGGTTCTGATGTTGTTTTTGTTACCCATGTCTCACGTTGTTTCTGTACCATTGTCTCATGTTGTTTTTGTACCCTTGTCTCTATGTTGTTTCAAATATGTCCATGTTGTTTCTTGTAATTGTTCAGTGTTGTTTCTGTACTTTGTCTTATGTTGTTTCTGTTATCTTTGTCTTATATGTTGTTTCTGTTACCCTTTTGTCCTATGTTGTTTCTGTACCTTAGAGTCTTATGTTAAGTTTCTGTTATCTTTGTCTTATGTTGTTTCTGTACCTTTGTCTCATGTTGTTTCTAGAATATTGTCTCATGTTGTTTCTGTTACCCTTGTCTTATGTTGTTTCTGGTATCCTGTCTCACGTTGTTTCTGTAAATTCTGTCTTATACTGTTTCTTGTATCCTTGTCTCATGTTGTTTCTGTAATTCCTTTATCTCATGTTGTTTCATCATTGTCTTATGTTGTTTCTGTTACCTTGTCTCATGTTGTTTCTGTACCTTTTGTCTCATGTTGTTTCTGTATCCTTACTTATGTTGTTTCTGGTTATCTTATCTTATGTTGTTTCTGTACCTTTGTCTCATGTTGTTTCTGTATCCTCTTGTCTTATGTTGTTTCTGTTAATTGTCTCATGTTGTTTCTGTACCTTTTGTCTCATGTTGTTTCTGTATCCTTTTTTCTTATAAGTTGTTTCTGTTACCCTTGTCTTATGTTGTTTCTGTTACCTTGTCTCATGTTGTTTCTGTATCCTTGTCCTATGTTGTTTCACCCTTTGTCTCATGTTGTTCTGCACCCTTGTCTCATGTTGTTTGCATCCTGTCTCATGTTGTTTCTGTCTTATGTTGTTTCTGTAAATCTTGTCCATGTTGTTTCTGGTAACTTTGTCTCATGTTGTTTCTGTTACCCTTGTCTTAGTTGTTTCTGTACCCTTTGTATTATAAGTTGTTTCTGTACCCTTGTCTCATGTTGTTTCTGTTATCTCTTGTCTCATGTTGTTCTGTTACCCTGTTCTTATAAGTTTCTGTTAATTCTTGTTCCATGTTGTTTCTAAATTTGTCTCATGTTGTTTCTGTACCCATGTTGTTTCTATACTCTTTGTCTCATATGTTTCGTATCCTCTTGTCTCATGTTGTTTCTGTATCCTTTGTCTCATGTTGTTTCTGTTACCCTTTGTTTCATAGTTGTTTTTAGAGTACTCCTTTGTCTCATGTTGTTTCTGTTACCCTTTGTCTCACGTTGTTTCTGTTACTCCTGTCTTATGTTGTTTCTGTTACCCTTTATCTTATGTTGTTTCTGTTAATTCTTTGTTCACGTTGTTTCTGTACCCTTGTCTTATAAGTTGTTTCTTGTTAATTCTTGTCCTCTATGTTGTTTCTGTACCCTATCTTATGTTGTTTCTGTTAATTTTGTCTTATGTTGTTTTTGTATCCTTGTCTCATGTTGTTTTGTTACCTTGTCTCACGTTGTTTTGTTACCCTGTCTTATGTTGTTTCTGTTACCCTTAATCTGAGAGGTTGAGTTTCTAAAATTTTGTCTTATAAGTTGTTTCTAGCAATTTTGTCTCACAAGATTTGACATCTTTGTCCTATAAGATTTCTGTTACTCTGTTCTCATGTTGTTTCTCTGAGCATCTGTTTTATGTTGTTTCTGTATCCTTGTCTCACGTTGTTTTGTTACCCATGTCTCACGTTGTTTCTAAAATTCATTGTCCTCATGTTGTTTTGTACCCCTTTGTCTCATGTTGTTTCTGTATCATTGTCTCGCTGTTGTTTCTGTACCCTTGTCTTATAAGAGCTGGTACCCTTTGTCTTATGTTGTTTTCTGTTAATCTTGTCTTATGTTGTTTTTGTTAATTTTGTCCTATGTTGTTTGTACCCTTGTCTTATGTTATGCTTTGTTACCCTTGTCTTATGTTGTTTCTGTACCCTTTGTCTCATGTTGTTTCTTGTATCATTGTCTCATGTTGTTTTTTGTTAATTTTTATCTGATGGTTGTTTTTGTATCCTTGTTCACGCGAAATCTAATTCTTTGTCTTGTTAGAGTCTGTATCCTTGTCCTGTTGTTTTCAAAATTCTTTGTCTCATGTTGTTTCTGTATCGACAACCCATAAGAGCCACTGTAAGATATCTGTGTTGTCCATGTTGTTTTGAATTTTGTCTCATATGTTGTTTCTTGTATCCTGTCTTATGTTATTTTTGTTAATTCTTGTCTTATGTTGCTCTGTACCTTTGTCTCATGTTGTTTCTGTATCCTGTCTTATGTTGTTTCTGTGAGCACTCTTGTCTCATGTTGCTTTGTACCCTGTCTATGTTGAGCTGAAAATCCTTCTTATATGTTTGAAAGCACTTTGTCTTATGTTGTTTTTATAATTTTGTCTCATGTTGTTTGTATCCTTGTCCTCTATGTTGTTTCTGTACCTTGTTCCATGGGCAGCCTGAAAATTCTTGTCTCATAAGTTGTTTGTATCCTTGTCTCAGCAAGTTGTTTTGTCTTATACAGAGCTTGTACCCCTTGTCTCATGTTGTTTCTGTACCCTTGTCCTGTGTTGTTTCAGTGGCTCCTTGTCTTATGTTGTTTCTGTACCTTTGTCTCTATGTTGTTTCAAATATTGTCTCATGTTGTTTCTGTACCTTGTTCTTATGTTGTTTCTGTACCTTGTCTCATGTTGTTTCTGTACCTTGTCTTATAAGTTGTTTAAAATTCTTGTTCATGTTACTTTTAAAATTCCTTGAAACTTATGTTGTTTCTACTCTGTCTCATGTTGTTTTTGTACTTATCTGAGGAAAGTTTCTGCACCCTTGAAACCACGTTGTTTCGAAAATCTTGTCCATGTTGTTTCTCTACCCCATCTGATGTTGTTTGTATCCTGTTCATGTTGTTTGTACTCCTTGTCTTATGTTGTTTCTCACCCTTGTCTCACAAGTTGTTTCTGTACCCTTGTCCCCATGTTGTTTGTAATTTTCTATCTTATGTTGTTTCTGTATCCTTGTCTCATGTTGTTTCTGTTACCCTGTCTTATGTTGTTTCTGTATCCTTGTCTCATGTTGTTTCTGTTACCCTTTGTCTTATGTTGTTTCTGTACTTGTCTCATGTTGTTTCTATTCATGTTGTTTTTGTTACTTGTCTCATGTTGTTTCTAAAAATTTGTCTCATGTTGCTGCTTCTGTATCCTTGTCTTATGTTGTTTTGTGCCATCTTGTCTTATGTTGTTCTGTATCCTTGTCTTATGTTGTTTCTTCTGTACCCTTTATCTTTATGTTGTTTCTTGCACCCTTTGTCTCACGTTGCTCTGTACCCTTGTCCTGTTGTTTCTGTACCTTGTCCATGTTGTTTCTGGTATCCTTGTCTCATGTTGTTTCTGTTAATCTTTGTCTTATAAGTTGTTTCTGTATCCTTGTCCTATGTTGTTTCTGTTACCCTTTGTCTTTATGTTGTTTCTGTATCCTTGTCTCATGTTGTTTCTGTTATCCTTGTCTTATGTTGTTTCTGAAATTCTTGTCTCATGTTGTTTCTGTCTCATGTTACTTGTTAATCTCTTGTCTTATGTTGTTTCTAAAATTCTTGTTCTATGTTGTTTCTGTATCCTGTCTCATGTTGTTCTGTACCCTTGTCCTCATGTTGTTTCAGATCCTTGTTCTATGTTGTTTCTGTACCATTAGACATGTTGTTTCACATCCTGATCTTAGTGTTGTTTATATCCTTATTCCATGTTGTTCTATCCCTTGTCCCATAAGTTGTTTCGACATTCTTGTCCTATAGTGCCACAGCTTTGTACCCTTGTCTTATGTTGTTTCCTGTAATCTTTGTCTGAGTGTTGTTCTGTACCCTTTGTCTTATGTTGAGGCTTGTACCCTTTGTCTTATAAGTTGTTCTGTACTTTGTCTGCAGAAACATTTCTGTATCCTTGTCTCATAAGTTGTGTTTTTAGATCCTGTCTCATGTTGTTTTGCTACCCTTTGTTCCATAAGTTGTTTCTGTAATTTATGTCTTATGTTACTGCACTGTTACTCTGTCTGATGTTGTTTCTAGCATCTCTTGAACCCATGTTGTTTCTGAGCATTCTTGTTCCATGTTGTTTCTATACTTTGTCTTATGTTATGCTCTGGTAAATTTTTGTCTTATGTTGTTTCTGTATCCTTGTCTTATGTTGTTTGTTACCCTTGTCTTATGTTGTTTCTGGCATCCTTGTCTTATGTTGTTTTGTACTTTGTCTTATGTTGTTTCTATCCTGTCTTATGTTGTTTCTGTTACCCCTTTGTCTTTATGTTGTTTTTGTTACTCTTTGTCTTATGTTGTTTCTGTAAATTTGTCTCATGTTGCTTCTGTACCCTTGTCTTAGTAAGTTGTTTCTGTATCCTTGTTCCATGTTGTTTTTGTTACCCTTTGTCTTATGTTGTTTCTGTATCCTGTTCTATGTTGTTTTGTATCCTTGTCTTATGTTGTTTCTGTTACCCTTTGTCTCATGTTGTTTCTATAATTTTGTCTCATGTTGTTTTTGTATCCTTGTCTCATGTTGTTTCTGTTACCCTTGTCTCATGTTGTTTCTAGATCCTTGTCTTATGTTGTTTCTGTTACCCTTGTTCATGTCTGTTCTGTTACCCTTGTCTTATGTTGTTTCTGTACCCTTGTCTCATGTTGTTTCTTGTCTCTATTTTGTTTCAAAATTCTGTTCTATGTTGTTTCTGTTACTGTCTTTATGTTGTTTCTATCCTTGTCTCATGTTGTTTTCTGTATCATTGTCTCATGTTGTTTCTGTCCCCTTGTCTCATGTTGTTTCTGTATCCTTGTCTCATGTTGTCTCTGTATCCTTGTTCTATGTTGTTTCTGTACCTTTGTCTTATGTTGTTTCTGTATCCTTGTCTCATGTTGTTTCGTATCCTTGTCTCATGTTGTTTTTGTATCCTTGTCTTATGTTGTTTGTTATCTTTGTCTTATGTTGTTTCTGTTACCCTTGTCTCACGCGTTGTTTCTGTATCCTTGTCTCATGTTACTTTGTATCATTGTCTCATGTTGTTTCTGTTAATTTTGTCTCATGTTGTTTCTATCCTTGTCTCATAAGTTGTTTCTGTATCCTTATCCCATGTTGTTTCTTGTATCCTTTTGTCTCATGTTGTTTCTGTATCCTTATCTCATGTTGTTTTGTTACTCCCTTGTCTCATCGCTAGGTTTCTGTTATCCTTGTCTTATGTTGTTTTTGTTACCTCTTGTCTTATGTTGTTTCTGTACCCTTGTCTCATAGTTGTTTTGTACCTTGTCCCACGTTGTTTCTGTTACCCTTGTCTTATATTGTTTGTACCCCTTGTCTCATGTTGTTTCTGTTAATCTTTGTTCCTGTTGTTTCTGTACCCTTGTCCTATGTTGTTTTGCACCCTTGTCTTATGTTGTTTCTGTACCCTTTGTCTCATGTTGTTTCTGTACCTTGTCTCATTGTTGTTTGTTATCTTTGTCTTATGTTGTTTTGTACCCTTTGTCCTATGTTGTTTCTTGTACCTTGTCTTATGTTGTTTCAAATTGTCTCATATGTTGTTCTGTACCCTTGTCTCATTGTTGTTTTGTTTACCCTTTGTCTCAGTAAGAGCTGAAAGCATTTTGTCTCTACATTGTTGTTTGTTACTCCTTTACCTGAGAAAGTTTCTGTTAATTCTTCTCTTTTGTTGTTTCTGTTCTCCTATTCATGTTACAGCTTTACATCTTTGTCTCATGTTGTTTGTACCTTGTCTCATGTTGTTTTGTAATTCTTGTCTCATGTTGCTTTTGTATCCTTATCTCATGTTATTTCTGTATCCTTGTCTCATGAAGATTTTTGAGCATTCTTGTTCATGAAAGAGCTTGTACCTTGTCTCTATATAGAAAGAGCTTTTGTAATTTCTTTTTGTTCTATGAGCTTTTATATCTTTGTCTTATGTTAGAGCTGTACTCCTTGTTCGAGTAGCAGCTGCTTTGTATCCTTGTTCTATGTTGTTTTCGTGACTCCTTTGTCTTATGTTGCTTTGTACCTTTGTCTTATGTTGTTTCTGTACCCTGTCTTATGTTGTTTCTGTAATTTTGTCTCACGTTGTTTCTGCTAATCCCTGTTACTGCCAGCTAGCCGGTGGTGGTACCCTGTCTTAGATGTTGTTTCTGTGTATCCTGTCTTATGTTGTTTCTGTTACCTCATCTCATGTTGTTTCAGCATTCTTTGTCTTATGTTGTTTTGTATCCTTGTCTATGTTGTTTCTAGTTACCCTTGTCTATAAGTTGTTTTGTATCCTTGTCTTATGTTGTTTTGGCATCTTTGTCTCATGTTGTTTTGTACTTTGTCTCATAAGAGCTTGTTAAGCATCTTGTCTCATGTTGTTTCTGTTAATTTTGTCTTATGTTGTTTCTAACCCTTGTCCTGTTGTTTCTGTTAATCTTGTCTCCCATGTTACTTGCCATTCCTGTCTTATAAGTGTTGTTAATTCCTTGTCTTATGTTGTTTCTGTTACCCTTGTTCCATAAGTTGTTTGTACCCTTGTCTTATGTTGTTTCTGTTGCCTTTGTCTTATGTTGTTTGTTATCTTTGTCTTATGTTTCTGCTTAATCTTTGTCTCTGTTGTTGTTTCTGTAGTATCCTGTCTCATGTTGTTTGGTTACTCCTTTGTCTTATGTTGTTTCTGTTACCCTTTGTCTCTATGTTGTTTTAAAGCTACCTTGTCTCATGTTGTTTTTGTTACTCCTTTGTCTTATGTTGTTTTGTTACCCTGTGTCTCATGTTGTTTCTGGTACCCTTTGTCCTTATGTTGTTTCTGTAATTTTGTCCCATATAAGTTGTTTGTTACCCTGTCTCATAAAGATTGAGCATCTTTGTTCCGAGGTTATTTTCTGTTATCTTTGTCTCTATAAGAGCTGTGCCATCTTTGTTCAGAGAAAGCGCTTTATATCTCTCTTGTTCTATGTTATTTCTGTTACCTTTGTCCTTATAAGTTTTGAAAGCATCTTTGTCTTATGTTATTTGAGTACTCTGTTCCGAGAAAGAGCTTGAGCATCTCTTTGTCTCATATGTTGTTCTGTACCCTTTGTCTTATAAGTTGTTTTGTTACCCTTTGTCTTATGTTATTTGAGCATCTGTCTTATAAGGCTTTGTTGATCCTTTGTTCAGAGAAAGAGTTTCATACTTTTGTTTTATGTTGAGCCGAGTACTTTGTCCTATAAGAGCTTGTTATCTTGTTCATGTTGTTTTCTGTATCCTTGTCTCACGTTGTTTCTGTTACCCTTGTCTTATGTTGTTTCTGTTACCCTTTGTCTTATGTTGTTTCTGTTACCCTTGTCTTATGTTGTTTCTGTTACCTTTGTCTTATGTTGTTTTTGTTACTCTGTCTCATGTTGTTTGTTATCTCTTTGTCTTATGTTGTTTCTGTTACCTCCTTGTCTTATAAGTTGTTTCTTGTATACTTTGTCTCATGTTGTTTCTGTACCCTTGTTCTGTTGTTGTTTCTGTACCCTTGTCTCATGTTGTTTCTGTATCTTTGTCTCATGTTGTTTCTAGCACCTTGTCCATGTTGTTTCTGTACCCTTGTCTTATGTTGTTTCTGTATCCTTGTCTCATGTTGTTTCTGTAACCTTGTCTCATGTTGTTTCTGTACCTTTGTCTCATGTTGTTTCTGTACCCTTTGTCTCTATAAGTTGTTTCTACATCTTGTCCTTACTATGTTGTTTCTGAAGTCCTGTCCTACAAAGAGCTTGTAATCTTTGTCTCATGTTGTTTTTAAAATTTTGTCTCATGTTGTTTCTGTACTTGTCTTATAAGTTGTTTTGTACTTTGTCTCATGTTGTTTCTGTACCCTTTGTCTCATAAGTTGTTTCTGCACCCTTTGTCTCATGTTACTTTTGTAAATTTTGTCTTATGTTGTTTCTGTACCTTTGTCTCATGTTGTTTTGTAATTTTGTCTTATAAGTTGTTTCTAATTCCTTATCCTATAAAAGTTGTTGAGCATCTTTGTCTTATGTTGTTTCTAGCATCTTGTCTTATGTTATTGTTTTGTTGTCTTGTCTTATGTTGTTTTCTATATCTCTTGTCCTATGTTGTTTCTGTATCCTTGTTCGTTGTTTCTGTACCTTGTCTCATAAGTTGTTTTGTTACCCTTTGTCTTATGTTGTTTCTTGTTACCTGTCTTATGTTGTTTTGTACCCTTGTCTTATGTTGTTTCTGTTACCCTTTGACTTATGTTGTTTCTATATCTTCTTTATCTCATGTTGTTTCTACACCCTTGACCCAGGTTGTTTCTGTATCCTTGTCTCAATATGTTGTTTCTGTACCCTGTCTAGTGTTGTTTCTGATGTCTTGTCTTATTTGTTTTGTACCTTGTCTCATGTTGTTTCTGTATCCTTGTCTTATGTTGTTTGTACTTGTCTCATGTTGTTTCTAAATTCCCTTGTTCCAATGTTGTTTGTAGTATCCTTGTCTTATGTTGTTTCTGTATCCTTGTCTTATGTTGTTTCTGTATCCTTGTCTTATGTTGCTTTGTATCCTTGTCTTATGTTGTTTCTGTAATTGTGTCCTCATGTTGTTTCTAAATTGTCCTCAGCATGTTGTTTCTAAAAATTACTGTCGTATGTTGTTTCTGTATAAATTCCTTTGTCTCACGTTGTTTCTGTATCTTGTTCTATGTTGTTTTGTATCCTTGTCTTATGTTGTTTCTGTATCCTTGTCTTATGTTGTTTCTGCATTCCTGGTTTTGAGGTTATTTCTGTATCCTTGTCTTATGTTGTTTCTAAAATTCTTTGTCTATGTTGTTTGTACTTTGTCTGAGTGTTGTTTCTGCTTACCCTTGTCTTTATGTTGTTTCTGTAATCTTGTTCCTATGTTGTTGTTTCTGCTATCTTTGTCTCATGTTATTGTTTCTGAATTCCTTTGTTCTGATGTTGAGTTTCTGAAAATCTGTTCTACTGTTGTTTCTGTTACCTTGTCTATAAGTATTGCTTACTCCTGACTATGTTGTTTCGTATCCTTGTCTTATGTTGTTTCTAAAATCTGTCTCATGTTGTTTCCTGTTAATTCCTTTGTCTCATGTTGAGCCTACATCTTTGACCCGAGGTTATTTTTATCCTTGACTGAGAAGATTTGCATCTTGTTCATATGTTGTTTCTGTACCTTGTTCGAGAAGTGTTTCTGTTACTTTGTCTCATGTTGCTCTGCACCTTGTCCATGTTGTTTCTGTACCTTGTCTCACGTTGTTTGTGTTAATCTTTGTCTGAAAGAGCCGAGAATACCCTTGTCTCATTGTTAGCCTGAGCACTTGTCTTATATGTTGTTTCTGTTACCTTGTCTTATAGTTGTTTGTTATCTTGTCTTATGTTGTTCTAAATTTGTCTTATGTTGTTCTGAGCCATCTCTTGTCTTATAAGCGTTTCTATATCTTTTGTCTTTTATGCATTGAGCATTCTTTGTTCGAGAAAGAAGTTTATAATTTTGTTCAGAGAAAGAGCGAAAGTATTCTTTGAATGAGAAGTTTTTGTAATTTTGTTCATTGTTGTTTTTGTACTCTTGTTCCGGAGAAGAGCTGATATCTTTGTTCGAGAAAGAGCTGAGCATTTTGTCCTGGTGCAGCAAGAGCTGAGCATTTTGTTCAGAGCAGAAAGAGCTGAGCATCTTTGTTCTTATTGTTGTTTTGTATCTTGTTCTATAGCAGCTTTGTGAGCACTTTATTCTATAAAAGAGCTTTTTAGACTTTTGTCTTAGGAAAGAGCTTTGTATCCTATCTCTTATGTTGAGCTTTGTACCTTGTCCAGCAGAGCTTGAACTCAAGATTTCTTTTTGGTAATTTCTTTGTCTTATGTTGTTTCTGTATCTCTTGTCTCGTTGTTTCTAAATTTTGTCTCATGTTGTTGTATCCTTGTTCTATAAGTTGTTTCTGTTACCCTTTGTCTCATGTTGTTTTTGTTACCCTTGTCTCATGTTACTTCTTTGTTACCCTTGTCTCATGTTGTTTCTGCTACCCTTGTCTCATGTTGTTTCTGTTACCCTTGTCTCTATGTTGTTTCTGTACCTGTCCGTATGTTGTTTCTGTATCCTTGTCTCATGTTGTTTTTCTGTAAAATTTTGTTCCTATAAGTTGTTTTTTGTATCCTTGTCCTCATGTTGTTCTGTACCCTTGTCTCATGTTACTGTATCCTTGTCTTATGTTGTTTCTAATTCCTGCCCGAGGTTGTTCTGTATCCTTGTCTTATGTTGTTTTTGTACTTTTGTCTCATGTTGTTTCTAGTTACCCTTGTCTTATAAGTTGTTTTCTGTATCCTTGTCTCATGTTGTTTCTAGCTACCCTTGTCTCATGTTGTTTCTGTTACCCTTAATCCCATGTTGTTTCTATTTACCTTGTCTCATATAAGCTACTTCTGTTAATTCTTTGTCTTATGTTGTTTCTGTTACCCTTGTCTTATGTTGTTTGTTACCTTGTCTTATGTTGTTTCTGTACCCTTGTCTTATGTTGTTTCTGTACCCTTGTCTATGTTGTTTCTGTACCCTTTGTTCCTTATGTTGTTTCTGTAACTTTGTCTCATGTTGTTTCTGTTACCCTTGTCTTATGTTGTTTCTGTATCCTTGTCTCATGTTGTTTTTGTTACCCTTTGTTTTATGTTGTTTTTGTTACCTTTGTCTTGTTGTTTCATACTCCTTGTCTTATGTTATTTCTGTAATTTTTGTCTTATGTTGTTTCTGTTACCCTTGTCTTATAAGTTGTTTGAAAAATATCTCTGTCTTATAAGGTTTCTAAAGCATCTTTTGTCTTGTTGTTTTGTTACCCTTGTCTTATGTTGTTTCTAGCAACTTTGTCTTATAAGTTGTTTTTGTTACCCTTGTTTATGTTGTTTCTGTTACCCTTTGTCTTATAAGTTGTTTCGAGCATCTCTTTGTCTCATAAGTTGTTTCTGTACCCTTTAGTCCATGTTGTTTCTGTACCCTTGTCTTAGAGGAAAGTTTTTGATACCTTGTCTTATGTTGTTTGCTATCTTCTTATCTTATAAGAAAACAGCACTTTTGTTCCATAAAGATTCTGTATCCTTGTCTTATGTTGTTTCTGTTAATCTTTGTCTTATGTTATTTTGCATCCTTGTTCATGTTGTTTATACCTTTGTCTCATGTTGTTTCTGTATCCTTGTTCCTATGTTGTTTCTGTTAATTTTGTCTTATGTTGTTTCTGTATCCTTGTCTCATGTTGTTTCTGTATCCTTGTCTTAGAGGAAAGTTGTTTCTAAATTTTGTCTCATGTTGTTTCTGTTATCCTTTGTCTCATAAGTTGTTTTGTTACCTGTTCTATGTTGTTTCTGTTACCCTTGTCTCATGTTGTTTGTTGTCTTGTCCCATGTTGTTTCTGTTAATTGTCTCATAAGAGCTGGTATCCTTGTCTTGATGTTGTTTTGTTACCCTTGTCTTATGTTGTTTCTATAATTTGTCTCATGTTGTTTCTAAGTACCTTTGTCTCATGTTGTTTCTGTGTATCCTTGTCTCATGTTGTTTCTAAACTTTGTCCCATAAGTTGTTCTGTATCCTTATCTCCATGTTGTTTGTTACCCTTTGTCCTGTTGTTTCTGTTACCCTGTCTTATGGTTGTTTCAGTTACTCTGTCTTATGTTGTTTCTGTTACCCTTGTCTTATGTTGTTTCTGTATCCTTGTCTCATGTTGTTTCTGTTACCCTTGTCTTATGTTGTTTCTGTACCCTGTCTCATGTTGTTTCTGTATCCTTGTCTCATGTTGTTTCTGTATCCTTGTCTCATGTTGTTTCTGTATCTTTGTCTCATAAGTTGTTTCTGTATCCTTATCCCATGTTGTTTCTAAATTTTGTCTGATGTTACTTTATCCTTGTCTCATGTTGTTTCTGTAATTTTGTCCATGTTGTTTTGTATCCTTTATTCCAGAGTGTTGTTTCTGAGCACTTTGTCTCATAAGTTGCTTCTGTTAATTCTGTCTCATGTTGTTTCTGTTACCCTTTGTCCTCATAAGCAGAATGTTACCTTGTCCCA
Source organism: Arion vulgaris (assembly GCA_020796225.1). Lineage (NCBI taxonomy): Eukaryota > Metazoa > Mollusca > Gastropoda > Stylommatophora > Arionidae > Arion > Arion vulgaris. Next base: position 38,062,632 of record CM036770.1, read on the forward strand.
TGTTGTTTTGGCACTTTTTGTCTCATGTTGTTTCTGTACCCTTGTCCTAAGTGTTGTTTCTGCATCCTTGTCTCATGTTGCTCTCTCTGTACCCTTGTCTTTATGTTGTTTCTAGTCCTTGTCTCATGTTGAGCTTTGTGTAAATTCTTGAAACTCATGTTGTTTCTTGTATCCTGTCTTATAAAGAGCTGTAAATCTTTGTTGAGAAACAGCTTTGTATCCTTGTCTTATGTTGTTTTTGTACCTTGTCCTATGTTGTTTACACTTTTTGTCTTATAAGAGCTTTATATTCCTGTCTCATGTTGTTTCTGTTAATTCTTTGTCTCATGTTTCTGTTATCTTTGTTCATGTTGTTTCATAATTCTTGTCTCCATGTTGTTTCTAGCACCTTTATTTTATGTTGTTTCGTTACCCTTGTCTTATGTTGTTTTCTGTTACCCTTTGTCTTATAAGTTTCTGTACTCCTGTCTTATATATGTTGTTTCTGTAAATTCTTTGTTCTATAAGTTGTTTCTGTAATTTTTGTCTTATGTTGTTTCTGTAATCTTTGTCCTTCTGTTGTTTCTGTTACCCTTTGTCTATGTTGTTTTCGAAGGTCTTGTTCTATGTTGTTTCTGTTAATTCTTGTCTTATGTTGTTTTTGTTACCTTTGTCTTATAAGTTGTTTGTTACCTGTCTTATGTTGTTTCTGTAATTCTTGTCTTATGTTGTTTCTGTTACCTTGTCTTATGTTGTTTCCTTGTTGATCTTGTCTTATGTTGTTTCTGTTACCCTTTGTTCATATGTTGTTTCTAGCAATTTTGTCTTATAAGTTTCTGTTACCCTTGTCTTATGTTGTTTCTATACTTTGTCTTATGTTGTTTGTTACCCTTAATCTTATGTTGTTTTTGTTACCCTCTTGTCCCATGTTGTTTCTATAAAATTTGTCTCATGTTGTTTTTGCACCCCTTGTCTTATGTTGTTTCTGTTACTCCTTCTTTGTCTTATATAAGTTGCTTAGCATTCTTGTCTTATAAGTTGTTTTTGTTACCCTTTGTCTTATGTTGTTTCTGCATCCTTGTCTTATGTTGTTTGAGCACCCTTGTCTGATGTTGTTTCTTGTATCCTTGTTCTTATAAGTTGTTTTCGAGCATCTTTGTCTCATGTTGTTTGTATCCTTGTCTTATAAGTTGTTTTTGTTATCTTGTCTTATGTTGTTTCTGTATCCTTGTCTTATGTTGTTTCTGTATCCTTGTCTTATGTTGTTTCTGTACCCTTGTCTCATGTTGTTTCTTAAGCTACCCTTTGTCTCATGTTGTTTCTGTTACCCTTGTCTCATGTTGTTTCTGTTACCCTTTGTCTCATGTTGTTTCTGTTACCCTTTGTCTCATAAGTTGTTTCTATATCTTGTCTCTATGTTGTTCTGTATCCTTGTCTTATGTTGTTTCTGTTACTTGTCTTATGTTGTTTCTCTGTTACCCTTATCTCTGCAAGTTGTTTCTATTACTCCTTGTCTCATAAGTTGTTTCTGTATCCTTGTTCTATGTTGTTTTTTGTATCCTTGTCTCTATAAGTTGTTTCTGTATCCTTGTCTCATGTTGTTTTTGTTACCCTTTGTCTCATGTTGTTTCTTGTTACCCTGTCTTATGTTGTTTCCCACCCTTTGTTTTATGTTGTTTCTGTTACCCTGTCTTATGTTGTTCTAGATCCTTGAACCCCATGTTGTTTTGTTACCCTTGTCTTATGTTGTTTCTGTACCCTTGTCCATGTTGTTTTCTGTATCCTTGTCTCATGTTGTTTCTGTACCTTTGTCTTATGTTGTTTCTGTTACCCTTGTCTCATGTTGTTTCTGTTATCCTTGTCTTATGTTGTTTCTGTTACCTTGTCTTATGTTGTTTCTATACCCTTGTCTTATAAGTTGTTTCTGTTACTCATCTTATGTTGTTTCTGTTACCTTGTCTTATGTTGCTCGAGCACCCTTTGTCTTATGTTGTTTTTGCTACCTTGTTCATGTTGTTTTTATACATCTTTGTCTTATAAGTTGTTTCTAAAATTTTGTCTCAGTGTTGTTTTTGTAAATTCTTTGTCTTATGTTGTTTTTACAATCTTTGTCTCATGTTGTTTCATAATCTTTGTCTCATGTTGTTTCTGTACCCTTGTCTTATAAGAGCTGAGTATCCTGGTCTGAGTGTTGTTTGTACTTCTTTGTCCTCATAAGTTTCTGTTACCCTTGTCTTATGTTGTTTCTGTTACCCTTGTCTTATGTTTCTGGTACCCTTTGTCCATGTTGTTTCTATCTTTATCTGAGGTAAGTTAATTTACTACCCTTGTCTATAAGTTGTTTCTGTATCCTGTCTTTATGTTGTTTGTACCTTTGTCTTATGTTGTTTTGTACCCTTGTTCCATGTTGTTTTGTATCCTTGTCTTATGTTGTTTCTAGTACCTGTCTTATGTTGTTTAAAATTCCTTGTCTCATGTTGCTTTGTAATCTTTGTCTCATACAGAGCTTTTGTTATCCTTGTCTCATGTTGTTTCTGTATCCTTGTCTTATGTTTTGTTACCCTTGTCTTGTTGTTTCCTGTACCTCAAGTCTCTATGTTGTTTCTGTAATTCCTTGTCCTATGTTACTCAGCATCTCTTTGTCTTATGTTATTTCTATTCTTTGTCTTATAAGTTGTTTCTGAGCCATCCTTATCTTATGTTGAAATGTTATCCTGTCTTATGTTGTTTCTACACCCTTGTCTTATGTTGTTTCAGGAGTTACCCTCTTGTCTTGAGGTTGTTTTGTTATCTTGTCTTATGTTGTTTCGTACCCTTTGTCTCATGTTGTTTCTGTATCCTTGTCTTATGTTGTTTCTATAACTTTGTCTTATGTTGTTTCTGTATCCTGTCTCATGTTGTTTTGTATCCTTGTCTTATGTTGTTTCTGTTACCCCTTGTCTCATGTTGTTTCATCCTTGTCTCATAAGTTGTTTCTGTATCCTGTCTTGTTGTTTCTGAGCATTCCTGTCTCATGTTGTTTCTGTATCCTTGTCTTATGTTGTTTCTGTTACCCTTTGTCTTATGTTGTTTCTCTGTTACCCTTTGCTGATGTTGTTTCTGTAACTTTGTTCTTATGTTGTTTCTGTCTCATTTTGTTCTGTAAAATCTTTGTCTTATGTTGTTTTTGTTATCTTGTCTTATGTTGTTTGTATCCTGTCTCATGTTGTTTCTGTATCATTGTTGTCTCATGTTGTTCTGTTACCCTGTCTCATGTTGTTTCTATCCTTGTCCCATGTTGTTTCTGTATCCTTGTCTTATGTTGTTTCTGTACCCTTTGTCTTATGTTGTTTCTGTGTCTTGTCTCATGTTGTTCTGTATCCTTGTTCCATGTTATTGTTTCTGTATCCTTGTTCCTAGGTTGTTTCAGCATCTCTTGTCTTATGTTTTGTTTCTGTTACCCTTTGTCTCACGTTGTTTCTGTATCCTTGTCTCATGTTGTTTTTGTATCATTGTCTCATGTTGTTTCTATACCTTTGTTCTATATAAAGTTATTGTTTTTGTATCCTTGTTCCATGTTGTTTCTGTATCCTGTCTCATGTTGTTTTCTGTATCTCGAGACCCTATGTTACTTTGTATCCTTATCTCAGAGCAGAGCTGAGCACTTTGTCTCATTAAGAGCTTGCATCTTTGTCTTATGTTGTTTGTTACTTTGTTTTATGTTGTTTCTAAAAATTTGTCTCATGTTGTTTCTGTACCCTTGTCTCACGTTGTTTTTGTTAATTCTTTGTCTTATGTTGTTTTTGTAATTCCTTGTCTCATGTTGTTTCTATATCTTTTGTCTATGTTGTTGCACCTTCTTTGTTCTAGTGTTGTTTGTACCTTGTCTTATGTTGTTTTGTACTCCTTGTCTCATGTTGTTTGTAATTGTCTCATTGTTGTTCTGTTATCTTTGTTCCAGAGAAAGAGCTGCAGTAATTCTGTCTCATGTTATTGTTTTGTACCCTTTGTCTTATGTTGTTCTGTACCTTGTCTCATGTTGTTTGTAATTTGTCCACGCATATTTGTTAATTTTTTGTCTCATGTTGTTTCTGTTACCCTTGTCTCATCGTTGTTTGTTACCCTTGTCTTATAAGCTACTCTCTGTTACCCTTCTCTTTGTTGTTCTTGTTACCTTTGTCTTATGTTGTTTCTGTTACCCTTGTCTCATGTTGTTTCTGTAATCTTTTGTTCCATGTTGTTTCTGGTACCCTTGTCCTGTTGTTGTTTCTATCCTGTCCTCATGTTGTTCTGTATCCTTGTCCCATGTTGTTTTTGTTAATTCTTGTCTTATGTTGTTTCTGTACCCTGTCTCATGTTGCTTTGTACCCTTGTCCTGTCACTGTTATTTGTTAATTTTGTCTTATGTTGTTTCTGTACCTGTCTTATAAGAGGCTTTGTATCCTTGTCTCATGTTGTTTCTGTAATTCCTGAGTCTTATGTTGCTCTGTACCCTTGTCTTATGTTGTTTCTGTACCCTTGTCTTATAGTTGTTCTGTACCTTTGTCTCACGTTGTTTTGTTACCCTGTCTCATGTTGTTTCTGTACCCTATCTTATGTTGTTTCTGTATCCTTGTTCTTATGTTGTTTCTATACTCATCTCTACATGTTGTTTCTGTTACCCTTGTCTTATGTTGTTTCTAGGTCCTGTCTTATGTTGTTTCTGTTACCCTTTGTCTGAGTGTTGTTTCTGTATCCTGTCTTATGTTGTTTCTGTTACCCTTTGTCTATGTTGTTTCTGTACCCTTGTCTCATGTTGTTTGTTACCCTGTCTCATGTTGTTTCTGTTATCTTGTCTTGAGGTTGTTTTGCAATTCTTTCATCTTCATGTTGTTTTTGTTACCCTTGTCTCATGTTGTTTCTGTTACTCCTTGTCTTATGTTGTTTTGTTACCCTTGTCTTATAGTTGTTTCTTGTTACCCTTTGTCTTATGTTGTTTCTGTACCCTTGTCTTATGTTGTTTGTTACTTTGTCTTATGTTGTTTGTTACCCTTTGTCTTATAAGCCTCTGTTATCTCTGTCTCATGTTGTTTCTATCCTTGTCTCATGTTACTTGCTAATTCTTGTCTTTATAAGTTGAGCTGATACCTTGTCTCATGTTGTTTCTGTTACCCTCTTGTCTCATGTTGTTTCTGTTAACTTTGTCTTATGTTGTTTCTGTTAATTTTGTCTCATGTTGTTTCTAAAATTCCTTTAGGTTCCAGTTGTTTCTAGAATTTATCTCATGTTGAGCTTGTTATCCTTGTCCATGTTGTTTCTAGAGCATTCTTTGTTCAGAGAAAGAGCTGAGCATCTTTAGTCTCATGTTGAGCTTGAAAGGATCTTGTCTTATGTTACTTGAGCATTCTTTTTGTCTCATAAGTTGTTTCTAGCACCTTTAACTTTATGTTGTTTTGTTACCCTTGTCTTATGTTACTTTGTTATCTTTGTCTTATAAGTTGTTTTGAGCATCTTTGTCTCATGTTGTTTCTGTGATCTTGTCTTATGTTAGAGCTTTGTTACCCTTTGTTCGAGAAAAAAGAAATGAAAGCACTTGTCTTATGTTGTTTTGTTACCCTTGTCTTATAAGTTGTTTCTGTTAATTTTGTCTTATGTTGTTTCTGTTAATTTTGTTCCAAGAAATGAGCATCTTTTTGTTCATAAGAGCTTAGTCCTTGTCCACGTTGTTTCTTATACTTTGTCTTATGTTGTTCTAGCACTTGTCTTAGGTTGTTTCTATTAATTTTGTCTTATAAGTTGTTTCAGAGCATCTTTGTCTTTATGTTGTTTCTGACAATTTGTCTCATGTTGTTTCTGTAAACTTGTCTTATGTTGTTTCTGTTACCCTTGTCTTATGTTGTTTCTGTTAATTCCTTGTCCTATGTTGTTTCTGTACCTTTGTCCATGTTGTTTCTTGTATCTTTTTGTCTCATACATTTTTGTACCCTTGTCTCATATTGTTTTTATAAATTTTGTCTCATAAGTTGTTTCTGTACCCTCTTGTTCTATGTTGTTTTGTTACTTTGTCTCATGTTGTTTCTGTAATTTTAACTTATAAGTTGTTTGTACCTTTGTTCTATGTTGTTTCTGTACCTTGTCCTCATGTTGTTTTGTTACCTTTGTCCTATGTTGTTCTACCCTTTGTTCCATAAGTTGTTTTGCAATTTTGTCCTATGTTGTTTCTGTACCCTTGTCTCATGTTGTTTCTGTACCTTGTCTTATGTTGTTTCTGTACCTTGTCCTTATGTTGTTTCTACCCTTGTCTCATAAAGTTTCTGTAAATTCTTTGTCTCATGTTGTTTCTAGGCCTCTTATCTTATGTTGTTCTGTACCTTGTCCATGTTGTTTCTACCTTGTCTTATGTTGTTTTGAAAATCTTTGTCCTATGTTGTTTGAGCATACTTTGTCTTATGTTGTTTCTGTTACTTGTCTTATATGTTGTTCTGTTACCCCTGTCTTATGTTGTTTCTGTTACCCTTGTCTCATGTTGTCAGTATCCTTGTCTTATGTTGTTTCTGCACCCTTTGTCTCTATGTTGTTTCTTGTTACCCTTGTCTTATGTTGTTTCTGTTACCCTTGTCTTATGTTGTTTCTGTACCCTTGTCTTATGTTGTTTCTGTTAATTTTGTCTTATGTTGTTCTGTTATACTTTGTCTCATAAGTTGTTTCGAGCACTTGTCTTATGTTGTTTTGTATCCTTGTCCCATGTTGTTCTGTACCCTTGTTCTTATGTTGTTTCTGTTACCCTTGTCTTATTTTGTTTCTGTGTTCTTTAGGTTCTATATGAGCCGTATCCTTGTCTTATGTTGTTCTGAAATTTGTCTCATGTTGTTTCTGTACCCCTTATCCACGTTGTTTCAGTATCCTTGTCTTATGTTGTTTCTATTGGTATCCTGTTTATGTTGTTTGTATCCTTGTCTTATAAGTTGTTTCATCCTTGTTCTATGTTGTTTTGCACTTTGTCCATGTTGTTTCTGTACCCCTTGTCTCATGTTGTTTCTGTACCATTGTCGTGCTGCGTTGTTTCTGTACCCTTGTCCTTAATGTTGTTTCTGTATCCCTGTTCCTATGTTGTTTCTGTATCCTTGTCTTGTTGTTTCTGTATCCTGTCTTATGTTGTTTCTGTATCCTATCTTATATTGTTTCTGTATCCTGTTCTTATGTTGTTTCTGTAATCTTGTTCATAGTTGTTTTGTACTCCTTGTCTTATGTTGTTTGCTACCCTTGTCTTATAAGTTGTTTCTATACCCTTGTCTTATAAGTTGTTTCTGTTACCCTTATCCATGTTGTTTCTAAAATTCTTTGTCTCATGTTGTTTCTAAAATCCTTGTCTCACGTTGTTTCTGTTACCCTTGTCTTATGTTGTTTTGTTACCTTGTCTTATGTTGTTTTTGCATTCTTGTCTTATGTTGTTTTCTGTACCCTTTAACTTATGTTGTTTCTGTTACCCTTTGTCTCTATGTTGTTTCTTGTTAATTCTTTGTCTTATGTTGTTTGTATCCTTGTCTTATGTTGTTTCTGAGCATCTTTTGTCTTATGTTGTTTCGTAATTCTTGTCTTTATGTTGTTTTATGATTCTTGTCTCTATGTTGTTTCTGTACCCTTTGTCTCATGTTGTTTCTATAACCCTGTCTCAATGTTGTTTCTGTTACCCTTTGTTCTATATTGAGCTGTTAGCCTGCCTCATGCTGTTTCTAAGTGGTCTCGGTTCTGGTGTTGGCTTCACACTTTGTCTTATGTTGTTTCTACATTCTTGTCTTATGTTGTTTCTGTACCTTGTTCTTATAAGTTGTTTCACATCTTTGTTCCATGTTGTTTCTGTTACCCTTGTCTATGTTGTTTCTGCTACCCTTGTCTCATGTTGTTCTGTTACCCTGTCTATGTTGCTCTGTTACTCCCTTGTCTTATGTTGTTTCTGTACCCTTTGTCCCACTGTTGTTTCTGCAATTCTTGTCTTATGTTGTTTTGCTACCTTGTCTTATGTTGTTTCTGGTTACCCTTTGTCTCATGTTGTTTCTGTTACCCTTTGTCTTGTTGTTTCTAGTTATCTTTGTCTCAATACGTTGTTTCATCCTGTCTCTATGTTGTTTCTGGTTACCTTGTCTCATGTTGTTTCTCGAAATTCCTTGTCTTATGTTGTTTCTATCCTTGTTCTCATGTTGTTTCTGTACCCTTGTCTCATGTTGTTTCTGTATCCTGTCTCATGTTGTTTCTGTACCCTTGTCTTATAAGTTGTTTTCTGTATCCTGTCTCATGTTGTTTTGAAAATTTGTCTCATGTTGTTTTGTATCCTTGTCTTATGTTGTTTCTTGTTACCCTTGTCCTTATGTTGTTTCAAAGCATCTCTTGTCTCATGTTGTTTGTTACCTTGTCTCTATGTTGTTTCTGTTATCTTTGTCTCATGAGCAGCTTTCTCTGTTAATTTTGTTCATGTTGTTTCTTCTGTACCCTGTCTCATGTTGTGTTTCTGTATCCTTGTCTCATGTTGTTCTGTACCCTTGTCTGAGGTTGTTTCTGTGGTCCTTGTCCATAAGTTGTTTCTGTAATCTTGTCCATGTTGTTTGTATCCTTGTTCCTATGTTGTTCTGTAATTTTTGTCTTATGTTGTTTCTGTATCCTTGTCTTATAAGTTTCTGTAGTACCCCTTGTCTCATGTTGTTTCTGTTACCTTGTCTTATGTTGTTCTGCATCCTTATCCTATGTTGTTTCTGTTACCCTTGTCTCATAAGTTGTTCTGTTACTTTGTCTCATGTTGTTTCTGTTAATTCTTTGTCTCATATAAGACTTTGTTACCTTTTGTCTTATGTTGTTTGTTACCCTTGTCTTATGTTGTTTCATTACCCTTTGTCTTATAAGTTGTTTCTAAAATTTTGTCTTATGTTGTTTCTTGTACCTTGTTTTATGTTGTTTCTAAATTTGTCTTATGTTGTTTCTCTAAAATTTTGTCCTTATGTTGTTTTCTATACTTTTAATCTTATGTTGTTTCTATCCTTATTCATGTTGTTTTTGTTACCTGTCTTGGTGTTATTGTTTCTTCTGTTACCTGTCTTATGTTGTTTCTTATGCTACTTGTCTTATATTGTTTCTTGTACTCTTGTCTTATGTTGTTCTGTTACCCTTTGTCTTATGTTACTTTAGCATCTCTTTGTCTTATGTTGTTTCTGTTATCTTTGTGTCTTATAAGTTGTTTTTGTTACATTCTGTCTTTATGTTGTTTGTTACTCCTGTCTGATGTTGTTTGTTACCCTTGTCTTATGTTGTTTCTTGTTATCCTTGTCTTATGTTGTTCTGTTACCCTTTGTCTCATGTTGTTTGCAATCTCTTGTCTCATGTTGTTTCTAAATCTTTGTCTTATAAGTTATTTCTGTTACCCTCTATTCTGAGGTTGTTTGTTACCCTTGTCTTATGTTGTTTCTGTTACCCTTGTCTTATAAGTTTCTGTATCCTTGTTCTATGTTGTTTGTTACCTTGTCTTATGTTGTTTCTATCCTTGTCTTATGTTGTTTCTAGCCCTTTGTCTCATATAAGCGTTACTTTATCCTTGTCTTATGTTGTTTCTATACTTTTGTCTTATGTTGTTTCTGTATCCTTGTCTCATGTTGTTTCTGTATCCTTGTCTTATGTTGCTTCTAAAATTTTGTCTCACAAGTACTTTCTGATACCCTTTTGTTCCATGTTGTTTCTGTTACCCTTTGTCTCATGTTGTTTTGCTACCCTTGTCTCATGTTGTTTCTGTTACCTTGTCCTATGTTGTTTCTACATTCTTGTCTCATATGTTGTTTGTATCCTTGTCTTATATTGTTTCTGTTACCCTTGTCTTGATAAGTTGTTTCTGTTATCTTGTCTCATATTGTTTCTGTTACTTTGTCTCATGTTGTTTCTGTACCCTTGTCTCATGTTGTTTCTGTATCCTGTCTCATGTTGTTTCTGTATCCTTGTCCTTATGTTGTTTCTGTTATCTTTGTCTCATGTTGTTTCTCTGACACCTTTGTCTTATGTTGTTTCTGTTACCCTTTGTCTTATAAGTTGTTTCTGTTACCCTTGTCTTATAAGTGTTTCTGTATCCTTGTCTCATGTTGTTTTGAGTTCTTGTCTTATGTTGTTTCTGTACCCTTGTCTCATGTTGTTTCTGTATCCTTGTCTCATGCTGTTTTGTACCCTTTGTCTTATGTTGTTTCTATAATTTTGTCTCATGTTGTTCTGTTACCCTTGTCTTATATGTTGTTTGTTACCCTTGTCTTATGTTGTTTCTTGTTACCCTTGTCTTATGTTGTTTCTTGTTAAATTTGTCTTATGTTGTTTCAGAAAGAATTTTGTCTTATGTTGTTTCTATAATTTTGTCTTATGTTGTTTCTGTTACTCTTGTCTTATGTTGTTTCTGTTACCCTTGTCTTATGTTGTTTCTAAAAATTTTGTCTCTGATGTTGTTTCTGTACCCTTGTCTTATGTTGTTTCTGTTCCCTTGTCTCATGTTGTTTCTGTTACCCTTGTCTCATGTCATTTCTTGTACCCTTTGTCTTATGTTGTTTCGTTACCTTGTCTTATGTTGTTTCTGTACCCTTGTCTCATGTTGTTTCTGTTACCTCTGTCTTATGTTGTTTCTACTCCTTTGTCTTATGTTGTTTCTGTAATCTCTTGTCTCATGTTGTTTGTATCCTTGTTCATGTTGTTGTTTCTGCAGCTACCCTTGTCTTATGTTGTTTCTGTATCCTTGTCTTATGTTGTTTCTGTACCCTTGTCTTATGTTGTTTCTTTGTACCTTGTCTCTATGTTGTTTCTGTGATCCCTGTTCATGTTACTTGTTACCTTGTCTTATGTTGTTTAAATTTGTCCATGTTGTTTCGTACCCTTGTTCTATGTTACTCTGTTACCCTTGTCCTTGCTGTTGTTTCTGTATCCTTGTCTTATGTTGTTTCATAATTCTTTGTCTTATAGTTATACTCTAAATTCCTTGTTCCATAAGTTGTTTGTAAAATTTTTTGTCTCATGTTGTTTCTGTTACCCTTGTCTTATGTTGTTTCTGTTACCCTTGTCTTATGTTGTTTCTGTTACCCTTTGTCTTATGTTGTTTCATTTACCCTTGTCTATGTTGTTTCTTGTTACCCTTGTCTTATGTTGTTTCTGTTAATTTTGTTCCAGGTTGTTTCTGTTACCTTGCCTCATGTTGTTTCTGTACCCTTGTTCCATGTTGTTCTGTTACTTGTCTTATGTTGTTTCAAATTTTTGTCTCATGTTGTTCTGTTACCCTTGTCTTATTGTTTCTGTTAGTCTTGTCTTATAAGCAAATGGTACCTTTGTTCTTATGTTGTTTCTGTATCCTTGTCTTATGTTGTTTTTGTTACCCTTGTCTTATGTTGTTTCTGTATCCTTGTCTTATGTTGTTTCTGTACCCTTGTCTTATGTTGTTTTTGTACCCTTTGCAGTCTCATAAGTTGTTTCTGTATCCTTGTCTTATGTTGTTTCTATATCTTTGTTCTATGTTGTTTTTGTTATCTTGTCTTATATGTTGTTTCTGTTACCTTGTCTTATGTTGTTTCTAGTTACTTTGTCTCATGTTGTTTTGTACTTGTTCTAGAAAGACTTGTATCCTTGTTCCATGTTGTTTCTGTATCCTTGTCTCATGTTGTTTCTGTATCCTTGTCTTATGTTGTTTCTGTATCCTTGTTCCATGTTGTTTCTAAACCTGTTCATGTTGTTTTGTATTCTTTGTCTCATAAGAGCTTTGTATCCTTGTCTTATGTTGTTTCTGTATCCCCTGTCTTATGTTGTTTCTGTTACCCTTGTTCCTATGTTGTTTCTGTACCCTTGTCTCATGTTGTTTCTGTACCTTGTCTTATGTTGTTTCTGTTACCTTGTCTTATGTTGTTTCTGTACCCTTGTCTTATGTTGTTTCTGTACACTTGTCTTATGTTGTTTCTGTACCCTTGTCTCATGTTGTTTCTGTACCTTGTCTTATGTTGTTTCTGTACCCTTGTCTTATGTTGTTTCTGTACCCTTGTCTTATGTTGTTTCTGTACACTTGTCTCATGTTGTTTCTGTACCTTTGTCTTATGTTGTTTCTGTACCCTTGTCTCATGTTGTTTCTGTTTCTGTACCCTTGTCTTATGTTGTTTCTGTACACTTGTCTTATGTTGTTTCTGTTACCCTTGTCTTAGTTGTTTCTGTTACCCTTGTCTCATGTTGTTTCTGTTACCTTGTCTCATGTTGTTTCTGTTACCCTTGTCTCATGTTGTTTCTGTTACCCTTTGTCTTATGTTGTTTCTGTTACCCTTGTCTTATGTTGTTTCTGTTACCCTTGTCTTATGTTGTTTCTGTATCCTTGTCTTATGTTGTTTCTGTACCTTGTCTTATGTTGTTTCTGTTACCCTTGTCTTATTTTGTTTCTGTACCCTTGTCTTATGTTGTTTCTGTTACCCTTGTCTTATGTTGTTTCTGTACCTTGTCTTATGTTGTTTCTGTACCCTTGTCTTATGTTGTTTCTGTTACCCTTGTCTCATGTTGTTTCTGTTACCTTGTCTCATGTTGTTTCTGTTACCCTTGTCTCATGTTGTTTCTGTTACCCTTGTCTCATGTTGTTTCTGTTACCTTGTCTCACGTTGTTTCTGTATCCTTGTCTTATGTTGTTTCTGTTACCCTTGTCTTATGTTGTTTCTGTGTACCCTTTTTAGTCTGTCTGTTTAGCTGCTTATATTTAATTCAGCATTTGTCCTCTATCCTATAATTCCAGCCTCACATTGCACAATATTTTGGATAAACATAGATTCAACATTGACACAGCAATTGCTTCTAATAATGCATATTTGACTTTATCTAGGTTCATATGGTTTACCCAAACCTTGGTACTTCCCGCTACTGAAATCCTACTGGTGTGGAGGAAATCGACATGTTGAACATTGTGGTAACCCTCTGACTTGGTGTTTCTGTAGCGGACATGACCATCTGTCAGTTACAGAAGAGGATCAAGCCTGTGCTATGGCTCATCAGAATTTAGGTCAGTTTTCAACGTGATCCAGTCATGTTGATAGTTTTGTTTACTATGTTTATAGTACTGGGAGAACTATGTTTATAGTACTGGGGAACTATGTTTATAGTACTGGGGGAACTATGTTTATAGTGCTGGGGGAACTATGTTTATAGTGCTGGGGGAACTATGTTTATAGTGCTGGGGGAACTATGTTTATAGTGCTGGGGGAACTATGTTTATAGTGCTGGGGGAACTATGTTTATAGTGCTGGGGGAACTATGTTTATAGTGCTGGGGGAACTATGTTTATAGTGCTGGGGGAACTATGTTTATAGTGCTGGGGGAACTATGTTTATAGTGCTGGGGGAACTATGTTTATAGTGCTGGGGGAACTATGTTTATAGTGCTGGGGGAACTATGTTTATAGTGCTGGGGGAACTATGTTTATAGTGCTGGGGGAACTATGTTTATAGTGCTGGGGGAACTATGTTTATAGTGCTGGGGGAACTATGTTTATAGTGCTGGGGGAACTATGTTTATTGTTCTAGGAGACTAGTAAGAAGAGTGTGTCATCTGTCAAGTATATTATTTCATGGAACAATCAGTTTAACAAAAATGTAGAATAGAGGAACTGAGATGGTATGATAAGATTACAAACGATGAACTCAGAGACAGAAATAAGCACCAGTGGTAAGAGACACTGGCGATGGATAGGACATACACTGAGAAGACCGACTGGAAGCATAGCAAGACAGGCATTGTTTTGGAAACCTACAGGGAAAGAGGAGTAGGAAGAGGCCTTGAAGTACCAGGAGAAGAGAACTGGAGTCTGATTTTAAAAGATAGGCAAGACATGGAAAGAATTGGAAGGGATGGCAAGAGAGAGAAAGGCCTGGAATAAGCTTGTTGAAGACTTGTCCTCCGTTGGGAGTTGAAAGGTGAAGCAGAAGAAGAAGCAAGGCTTATGTTGATTTGTTACAAGTTGTCCATATCCTGTGTTAGATATATCATTTATGTTGATTTGTTACAAGTTGTCCCTATCCTGTGTTAGATATATCATTTCTGTTGATGACTTGATATTTGTTTTATCATCATCAGAACATGCATACAGATTTGAACCAGATCCTGTACACCTTCCACTTGGTGTTTGTATGGATAATCTATCAAAGGTAATCATCATTTTCTCTCTCTCTCTCTCTCTCTCTCTCTCTCTTTTCTCTCTCTCTCTTTCTCTCTCTTTCTTTCTCTCTCTTCTCTCTCTCTCTTTCTCTCTCTCTCTCTTTCTCTCTCTCTCACAGACATGTTTTTATTGTCTAGTTTTTGTTTGAGATGGTATGAGAGTCTTACTGAGTCTTACTATTATGTATTTTTACTACTCTTACAGGTTTACAAATTAGGCAAGAAAACTGCAGTGAAAAACTTAAGTCTGAACTTATACGAGGGACAGATTACTTCCTTCTTGGGACATAATGGTGCAGGAAAGACGATACAATGTAAGTGGTTCCACCTAGAATCAATATCTTGTGCTTTTTTAGTTTACTCACATTTTCTTGTGAATACATTTCTTATTTGATTATTTTCATAGCACTCTTTCTATTTAGCTGCTTCTGCTATTTAATTTGTACTGACACTTGTGTCAGATAATAGAGATTACATTTATGCATCTCTTTCCATTACTGCTGTATAGTTACTTCATTGAGCCTGGTAGCTTCAACAAGGACAATTAAGCAATGCTTTCTTTATTTACAACACAGCTCTGCAAATCCTGCCAGAAAATTGGAGCATAAACATTGTGTCAAAGACCACATACACAGTGTTCTCGCAGAACAACCAGATTTACAGAATTAAGCTTAAAGTCAATGGGCAAGACCTTCCAGAAAGCAAAAACCCAACGTACCTGGGAGTCACACTAGACCGAAGGCTGACATGGTGCTCCTAAATAGACAATGCTACGACAAAAGTGCAACAGAGGCTCAGCATGATGCGCAAACTCGCAGGCTCCAAGTGGGGAGCAAACAGCAGAATCCTCAAAACACTCTACTCTGGAAGAGTGCGACCAATCCTTGAGTACGGCATTGCAGCATGGAGCAGTGCATCCAACAAGCAATTCCCAAAGTGAGCACCAGTCAGAACCGAGCAGTACGCATTATCAGAGGAGCCATGAAGTTCATGCCCATCAAGGCAATGGAAACAATCACAGTCCTCCAACCAATGTCAGACCGCAGAGACAGGAAAGTTTTGATACTGTCTGAGAAACTGAAACGGCTTAACTCCCACCCTATATATGTCAGGATGAATGAACTAGGAAGGGGCAGGCTAAAGAGAACCAGTTTCGCAAAAAGTGCAAAAGCACTGACCCAAGTTCACTCGGTCTTGACAAATTGTAAACCCAAATTGATAGAGGCAAATGATAAGAGCTCACAGTTGAAGATCAATATGCCAGAATTAAGGGAATCCCAGGTATACTTAAGAAAGGGCAGCAAGAAAACTGCGAAAGAAGAGATGTTACCGAAAAATTCATAGAGACTGAGTACCCTGAAAATAAGTGGACACACATGTATACCGATGGATCGGCAGTGGATGCAATCAGCGATGGCGGAGGAGGAATAGTGCTTAAACTCTCAAAGAAAGTGAAGATCATGAAGTCAATTGCCACAGGCAAGTTCTCAAACAACTACTGGGCAGAGGTGCTAAGAACAGCAGCCGAAATGATCTTAGAGAGAAGAAATGCCTCGCACAACAAAGTCGTGATATTCACCGATGCTCTGTCGGTCATCACAGTACTAAAAATTAAAAAGCACAGCCAAAACAGAACTCAATGAACTGAAAGAGATCCTTGGTGTACTAGTAAACTCACTTAAAAGCACGGTCATTCATTGGATACCATCACATTGCAACATAAGCAGTAATGAGGAAGCCGACAGGCTAGCAAAAGAAGGAGAGCGACTACCGCAGACTGATCATGGTTCAGCAGTACAATAAAAAATGGTGGAAAGACCACCCACAACACAACAGCAATGATGGGTACTATGGTCTGTCCCGTAGTGAACAAGTTGCCATATTCCACCTCCGTACCGGCCATAACAGACTCCGGGCCCACATGTTTAATAAATTTAGAACTGGCACAACTAGCCTCTGCCACTGTGAAAAGGCCGACATGACGGTAGAGCACATACTACAAGACTGCCAGCTGTTAGCAGCCCAGAGAAAAGAAACTTTTCCCGATAACACAGAGCTTTGCGAGAAGCTGTACAGAGGGACGGAATCCCTAAAAGCAACAGTAAAATTCATGATAAGATTTGGTTTTTCTGTCTAGGCGGGGATCGCGAGCGAGTGAAATCCTGCCAACCCCATTCCCATGTGTTTTGTCCCTGGTACAGTCCCATGTGTTTTGTCCCTGGTACAGTTTACTGCAGTCTCAATTTGCGCTGACAGAAGACATGACATTTTACATCATCCATTTACAGACTCGTGCAGAGACCGGACAATTCAGGTATGACCAACGAGCTTGACTCTGGATGACATGATTTTACACTTACAGACGATTCAGCAGGTACTGTTTCCGTAACCAGTTCCTCATATCCAGTACAGCTTTTATGCCTGTTATCCATATCTAGACGTTGGCCAGGAGACTTGTGTAGACGACATATATACCCTAAGATTCTGCTTGTATATAGTGCAAACAGATCACAAACTATGATAACACTACTACCTAATCGCACTGTAGCTCTTCTTCAATCCCTACCTGCTTTGCTAGACTACAGTGCAGCCATCTGTTTCCAGGGCCACCACATGGAGGTGAAGTAGAGTCTTTGACAGTGCCAGCTTACTGACTCTGGTTCAGCCTTGTCACTTTATTTCACTCCTCCTGTGTCCATAGTGAAACACGTAAAAGCAAAGTACTTGTGTCCACCAACTCTGGTGATAAGATGAAACTCTTTATAATTTAAACGTAAACAATTATTAAGGGTTCAAGTCAGAGAGGAGGATCTTGGGAAACCCTGAAATGAACTTTGCTGAGAGAGGTGAAAAATATAGGACTCAATTCCAAGAAAAAGATTGAGCGAATTGCCCAGGACAGAGCGGTATGGTAAAATTACTTGCATGCCCTGTGTAACAAATAACGGTACAAGAGGAATATATATTTTTATATATAAACAGTTGTTACTATTTTTGGTAGTCATTTTGGTGTGTGTCATTTTATCTTGATGCCATAAACACATGCTTTATTTAATGAAATATTACAATGTATTGTATGTTCCTTGTAGTTTGTACCTGTATTATTGGACAGAATATTTTGATTATGTAGAGAAGATGTAACGCATGTTCTAGTGAATTGACATGGACTGTGTGTATGTTTATGTATGTTTACTGGTTTGAAAATAAGTCACATCTTGAATTTGTTATGATCTGATGAGTTGTCAGAATTGACTTTTGGATAATGTAACCTTGAAGAAATAATAAAAGAGTTTAAAGCCAAAGGATTGACTTCATTGCACCGGGTATTACCTCATATGACTCAGACCCTCTCTGCAGAAATGGCACACCATCTGCTGAGAGTATTGCACAGAGCACAAACCGTAGTTATTGCAACAATTCTAGGGTCTCTGGAAAAATGCACCGGGAACAGAACAGCGCAGTCTGGATTCCAACCTATGACCTTCGTAGCGCAAGGCAAGGGCGTAACCACTTAGCTACAGAGACCTCCTTGAAGAAATGAGTTCTGTGTTACCATTACTTTTGTCTAGTAGTAGTAGCTTTCATCAAAGATACGACTTTTGTCACCAAGGCTCGAGACACAGAGTGTCTACCAATGTTCTGTGTTATCAGTGACTGTAACCAAGGTATTAACCTGGCTGGAGACACAGAGCTTCAACCAATGTTCTGCAGTATCAGTGACTGTCACCAAGGTATTGACCTGGCTGGAGACACAGAGTGTCTACCAATGTTCTGCAGTATCAGTGACTGTCACCAAGGTATTGACCTGGCTATCAGTGACTGTCACCAAGGTATTGACCTGGCTGGAGACACAGAGCTGCAACCAATGTTCTGCAGTATCAGTGACTATCACCAAGGTATTGACCTGGCTGGAGACACAGAGTGTATACCAATGTTCTGTGTTATCAGTGACTCAGTAAGCATGCTCAGGAAGGATTCATAGGTTGTGTGGTTGTATAGGCTGTGAGTGCACTTAACAGCCAGGTTGTTTCTGTCCTCAGGTCTATGATTACTGGTCTGATTCCACCGACTGCAGGCACAGCTTCTGTATACAACTATGACATCAGAACTGATATGGACATCATCAGACAGAGTCTTGGCATGTGCCCTCAACACAACGTTCTCTTTGATAAGTATGAAGCTGTTTCTTGTGTGTTCTTGATTGTTCTTGCTTGTTTATAGTGAAACACGACAAACAAAGTACTATAGTTTTACAAAATACAGAAACAGTGACGATAAACAACGTTTCGACCAACAAGGCCTTTATCAAGCAAAAGAACAAACAGGAGTGACAAATTAAAATGAAACACAAATGGACGACCAAATACCAACGTATCTAAGGAAAATCTGGAATAAAACGAATACGAAATAAATGTAACACAAAAACACACATAAAAACTAGAAATAGAACGGAAAAGAAACAATGAAACGTCTAGTAAATATATAACTTGAATACATGCAACAAATACCCATATAGATTACAAAGCATGGGAAGAGAAAGTACTAAGAAGCAGAAGAATGTAATACATGCAACATATACCCATTGTAATCTATATGGGTATATGTTGCATGTATTACATTCTTATGCTTCTTAGTACTTTCTCTTCCCATGCTTTGTAATCTATATGGGTATATGTTGCATGTATTCAAGTTATATATTTACTAGATGTTTCATTGTTTCTTTTCCGTTCTATTTCTAGTTTTTATGTGTGTTTTTGTGTTACATTTATTTCGTTATTCGTTTTTATTCCAGATTTTCCTTAGATACGTTGGTATTTGGTCGTCCATTTGTGTTTCATTTTAATTTGTCACTCCTGTTTGTTCGTTGTTGATAAAGCCTTGTTGGTCAAACGTGCTGTTATCGTCACTGTTTCTGTATTTTGTAAAACTATAGTACTTTGTTTGTACGTGTTTCACTATTTACCAAATTTTACTGCAGTCTTCCCCCTATTTCGATATTCTTGCTTGTTTGGTAGATATCTTGCTGAACTTTACAGTAAAGTCTGCTTTAAACAAAAATAAAATCTAGGAGGGGAACTGTACCTTCCAGCCTTGCACACATGCAATAGTTAAGTGATCTATGAAAGACACTTTCTCTTTTCTCCTTTGCTCTGTTCTTCAACTTGGATCTACTTCTATGTATAGTCTAAGTATATGAATATGATGATCCTACTTTGGACTTTGCTTGACACTAAGAGTAGAGTGTGATTCTTCTTCTGTTATTTTAGCTTGTAAGGTCTTTAGTTGTAGAGCTTTTTAATTATTACTTTGTTCCATTCCATTATTGCTGTCTCTGTATAAAGAAATGTGTGAGAATAATTGATAACAATAATGAAAGATACCCAGGGCCTGCTTGGAATAGTTCTAGAATTAAGTTGCCATGAAGTGAAGAGTTCTAATGAGACTAGCTACTAGGGTAGTAGTGAATAGTATGAGATTTGTTAGCACAATCTCACAGTGACTTTGTCTACATGAGTCGCCTGACCGATGTCTAGAGACAGATAACTGGCACAGAAACTGCACAAGTGACCAAGGTACTGGTTTCGGTGAGTGCAGCCAAAAAAAACTCCCAGCTAAATCATCTGTGGGTGTAAAAGTCATGCCACCCAGATGGTTTGTTGTACCAAAATTGCCTGGTTCAGGTAAAACTCTGTCAGTGGTTAATGTTCCTGTAATGCTAACTAGAAAGTTACAGAGATATGTAACAGTACAGCCTCCTGACTGGTCCTGTCAATACAGCTGATATAAACATAATTGTCCTGTGTCCAATGTTTCCACTCCCGGGAAAGGAAAAATAGTCACAGATCCAAATCTCTTGAGGTAGCAAACACAACACATGTTCCAAAATGGTTGAAAATGTTCCTTATCAGGAATAACCTCACCACAGGAGAAAAAGGTGTCACAACATGCATATACTGTTTAGTTGAGGTAATATACAAACTGCAGTGAGTAGCTGAGAAAAAGGTGTCACAACATGCATATACTGTTTAGTTCAGGTAATATACAAACTGCAGTGAGTAGCTGAGAAATGATCAATACAGAGTGAATGACATTCAGTGCAAGAAAGAACTGAAGATGTCTATCGGGTAAGACTAAGCATCAATTATGACTGAAATTTAGATGGGCTTCTATTCTACAAGTTCTTGAATCACACCCACACAAATCACAAATAGTGGTTAACTTGGTTGACAAGAACAAATACAAAGAAGAACTAAGGAAATATAGCCAGTGAAGACATTTTTACTAAGCAAAACATGCACAAAAAGTCAGCAGAAGTAATATGTAATGAACATTGTTCATAGTAGAATCATCTTCATCGCACATCAGACATGTCCATAATTGCTTCGATCTCCTCCCAAGCATGTATCTCAGTGTGTTTAGCTAACAACTCCCGTTCTGTATTGATTGATGTATCTACTGGGGTTTCTCTCGTGGTTTTCCCATCTTGCTGCACCTATCGGTATGTACAACTTGCGCAACCAAGATAGAGAATACCCTTTATCTTCGTTGTTGAAATCTTCAGAGCCTTTTTTTTTCTCTGAGAGCATTGATGATGTCGCTTCTGTCCATAGAAGACCCATTCTCAATCGTAGCATTGCTCGCCAGTGCATCTGCTCTCTCATTGCCCTTCACCCTAGCGTGATCCGAGACAAAGATGAAGGTAAGTATCTGGATTTACGAGTTTTGTATTAATTGCATCCACCGTCTTCGTACATAACCAGTCTTGATCTTTTGTATCATGCTCATAGAGTTGCTGAGCATGCATATGTGAGTGAATGTATGCATTCTGTATCCACTTCAGGGATTTTGTCACTGCCATAACCTCCATAGTCATGCTGCTGGTAGGTACATAAGGGACAACAACAGACTAGCATTAAAGTGTGGATTGCTTCGATGTGTATGTTCTTGATGTATTCTCATATGGACTAGATTGTGTTCTAAGTTTCAGTCTTGATAGTTTTAATTTATTATAACACTATCCTAAGTCTAGACCTTGTCTCATCAGATTTACAGTTGAAGAGCATCTTTGGTTCTATGCCAGTCTCAAGGGAATGAAAGCAGAGGATATTAAGATTGAGACTGATAGGTAAGTTCAACTTGTTTCTATTCTCATGTCATGACTTTTGTTATAGAACATAAGACTGTCTGCAACATTATGTACAAGACATTGTAATAATGTGTACAAGAGTGTTATGTGTATAGAGATAACTAAAAGGAATGTGAGTGGCTAAAAAGAAAACAAATCCCAGCTTCTCTGTGTACTTGCTGCAAGATGTACTTTTACTCATTGGCTCAAGTCAACAAATCCCAGCTTGTGGTTTATAAGTGGCTATTCTAGAACATTAGAAAATTATGTACTGCCTGCGACAAGTTACCAACAACACCAGAAAAGACAAGAGTCACCAACATCAGCATAAGAAAGAAAATTGGTACAGAATCTTGCTTGAATTACATAGAGAAACAAAGAATGAAGTGGTTTAGTCACTTAATAAGAATGCATTCAAACTCCACAGTATACAGAGTCTTCTACAACATAACATCAGGAAAGAAGGTGAGAGGTAGACCACGAAAAGAGATGGCTAGTAGATGACATAGCAGAATCCGGTCAAAGAACAAAAATAACAATCACTTAACTGATTCACTACGGGTTTTTTCGCCTCTTGACGGAATTATTTTTTAGTTTCCAAAATATTGCACACATACTTTAGCTAAACTAAAATAGTGTTTCTAAATATGATTTAAAGTTTAACTTATTATATATCAAATTAAAGATAAATGAATGTACTTTCATAAAATATTTATTGTGTCCAAAAATATAATGTTGTGTTGACTATGCTTGAAAAATATTAGTTAGCATGTATTAAAAAAATAATGGAAATTGTGAGAACGAATATCCAACTTTTCAAGGGTCTTGATGAACATTATGTGGAATAAATCAATCTAACTGCTCTCTTTATATATGTAATCCATTTATGAATACACAAACATTAAGAAAATAGTGAAGGAGTGTATGGTTTATTAACTGTTCACAAAGTAGTATCATGAACATTCATAAAAATTGCTAGTTTTTTACGGTCACAGGGTATCCTAAAATGAATGATAAACTCCGTTTCAATTCTACTTCTAGCATAAGCCAGGCTGATATGTATTCGTTATTGTTTATACATCACTTCTAAGTAGTTTCCAGTTAATATAAATCTTCAATCGGAAAAAATTAATAAAAGTCAACAAACTAGTAATCGTCTTTTGAGCGACGCGTGGTCCAAGCAGATAAGAAATAGTTACACTTGAGTGTTCCACGGTACAGAATCAGTTAAGCCACCAAAACAGCGCAAGACAAAAACGAAAACGACGACACTGAGCAACAACCCGGTAGCAGTGTGATGACACTGGGCAACAACCTGGTAGCAGTGTGGCGACACTGGGCAACAACCTGGTAGCAGTGTGACGACACTGGGCAACAACCCGGTAGCAGTGTGACGACAAAAGAAGAAGATTCTTGAACAGATGCAGAATAAAGAGAAGACTAGATACTATAACTCAATGTATGTGCAAGATACTGGATGAACAATGGAATAAAGTAATCTTTGAATAATGAGGTTTATAAGAGTTAATGAAAAGTCCAGGTTTTCTAACCAAACTGTTTGAATGTACTCAACAGGTTGGGGGAAGAGAGGAAAGGGGATTCAGCATTGTTCTGTAGTGAAAATATATATATTAATATTTGTATAGAATTAACTGTGATATTGATGTGGAATGATGCCTCTTGCATATTGTGATGTTTGTTGCTAAAACTGTTCATATGATGTGAAGGGATGTGATTTGTCATGTCAGTACCTTCTGACAGGGATATTATTACAAATGGATGTTTGCTGTGAGAACTGTTAACACATTGCAGAAGGATGTAGTTTATCATGTCACTATCCCATGCTGGGAATATTGCAGAAGATTGTAGTCTATCATGTCACTATCCCATGCTGGGAATATTGCAGAAGATTGTAGTCTATCATGTCACTATCCCATGCTGGGAATATTGCAGAAGGATGTAGTATATCATGTCACTATCACATGCTGGGAATATTGCAGAAGGATGTAGTTTATCATGTCACTATCCCATGCTGGGAATATTGCAGAAGATTGTAGTCTATCATGTCACTATCCCATGCTGGGAATATTGCAGAAGTTTAGTTTAGTCGTCGGATCACCATCACTGCACGTCGAACAAATTAGTCCATAAGTGCTCCGATCTCTCCCTCAGTATGTCCATCAGCGTGTGGCGACTAACGACACCAGTTCTTTGTTGGTTTACAATTCTTCTTTGTCTGCCAGCATAGCGTTCTTGTCGAGCTACACCACACTTAACTTTGAGTTCTTGCAGTCTGGTTAGTGTTGTGGATTCACCGCTATTACGTGAATCATGTACACGCCCTCTCTCCCTTAAGGAATTTATAATATCAGCCTGGTCCATTGCTCGTCCGCTTTGGACAGCAGCCATACCTGCAAGCCTATCCGCACGTTCATTCCCCTTACACCTGCATGCCCTGGCACAAAAATAAAACTGATCTTTGTCAGCTTAGACCTCCCCAGCGATTCTATCCAATGTCTCCTAGCCCATCCTGTTTCAATCTTCCTGAGCATACTCATTGAGTCACTGAGAAAACATGCATGGATAAAAGTCTGTGATTCTAGCCAAATCATCGCTTTGGTAACCGCCATGATTTCCATAGTGAGACTGCTTGTAGTCACGGCAAAACCACCACTGTCTTCCTTCACAACATCACCTCCGACCTGAGCAGTGAAAGCCCACGAGCTCCGCACATGTCGAATCACCGAACCATCCGTATAAATGATTACATCATGCTCAGATGCGTTCTCAGAAATTAATGCCTGAACCTCTGCCTCCACAACAAGTGGGTTATGTTGCCTGCATTCTTTATCAAGTTCGATGCATACAGAAAAGGATGTAGCGATTCCTGTTGGCACTGGTATCCATTCTTCACCGGGATCAATGTCTTCAAGTGTACACACCTGTTCAATACAGTCCTCGGCCTGACCCATCCAAGATTTTCCTCTTTTAACCTATTTCCTTTTTGTCTCTTTATTTCCAAGTGCAGAGGATGTTGTTTGTCAGCATTGACTCGAAGGTATGCTCGTGCACGGCTCATCAGTATTCTATACTCCATAGTAGGATAGTCAAGGAGATAGCGCATCGCCCTGCACGACGTGTCTTTAGTGCAACCAAGTATAATGCGCATCGCCTCGTTCTGTATTCTTTCCAGTCGTTCTATCTGACTATGACTGAGAGTCAGGATCGCCAGCGCATACTCAAGCACAGAAAGGACCAGACCCTGGTATAAAAGACAAAGATGGCGCTGTTCACAATCCGCCGCAGCCATTACCCTCATCGCCAGCAAACCTTTCCTCGCCTTCATTATCACATGAGCTATGTGTTCCGTAAAAGCTAGACTACGATCAAAACGCAACCCCAGGTATTTCATAGACTGAGATCGCTCCACCACCTCTGAACACAAAACCACAGATGGTGTTGGAGTGTTGACGATGTGGTTGTTTAAAGAGAACCATGTCACCGCTGCTTTTGTGGGGTTGACCAATGCTCCTGCTTCAACGCACCATCTACCTATGCGGTCGAGTTCTGACTGAAGTTCCTCCACAAGCTGTTCTCTATCCTTGCCCTGACGATACACCAACACATCATCTGCATATGACATTGTCCTTCCTCTACCCGTGATCTGCTCTTTTGTGATGCTCACAGTATAGGCATTGAACAATACCGGAGATAATGGTGACCCCTGTGGTAAGCCAGGGTGGATTGTTGTTGGTGATGAAGCCCAACTGCCACATTTAAACACTATCTTTCGCTGGAAGAGGGCCGCTAAGATCCAATTGAGGAGGAATGGGCTGATATTGCAGAAGGTTGTAGTCTATCATGTCACTATCCCATGCTGAGAATATTGCAGAAGATTGTAGTCTATCATGTCACTATCCCATGCTGGGAATATGGCAGAAGGTTGTAGTCTATCATGTCACTATCCCATGCTGGGAATATTGCAGAAGATTGTAGTCTATCATGTCACTATCCCATGCTGGGAATATTGGGACAAATATTGCTATATGGAACTATTGAAAGTATTTCTATTTTTGGTTTACTTTTTGTTTTTATTTTGATTTCCTGACTTAAACATTTTTGTTTAGAATGATTGATGACCTTGGCCTCCCAGACAAGAGACATGTTCGTGTGGACTGTCTTTCTGGAGGAATGCAGAGGAAATTGTCTGTAGCCATTGCATTTGTTGGTGGATCAAGAACAGTCATTCTGGATGAACCAACAGCTGGTGTTGATCCTTATGCCAGAAGGGCTATCTGGGATTTGCTGGTCAAGTTTAAGAAAGGTATACTATTTAGTTTGTTAAGTGTATCTCAGTCAATTGTTGTCAGTAACATAATCATCATCAAGTTAGACAGTGGATAGGATACATATTGAGAAGATTGACTAGAAGCTTTGCAAGACTGGCATCATTTCAGAACACACAGGCACCTGTGTTGCCGGGCCCGCAAGGAGGGAAACAAAGATTAGTAACACTGCAACCTACAAGGCATATTATAAGAGACGACTGAGGTAGGTGCCTAGGGAAGTTACCCTAGTAAATAACAAACATTACAGAAATCGGATGTGCCGGCCTACTTGTAGGCGCATAACTGGCACAGCGCACAATTGCTCTTAAGCTTGGATCACATACAAATCACAAAGAGTGGTTAACAAGTTGTCGATATTGAGCGTTCAAAGAAGAAGAATCCACAGGGAAAGAGGAGTATGGGAAGACTTAGAAATACCTGAAAGAGAAGAGAACTGGAGAATGATAATAAAAAGATCAGCAAGATGTGGAAATAATTGGAAGGAATGGCAGGAGAGAGGAAGAAATGGAAGTCATTTATTGAAGACCAATGCTCAGTTGGGAGTTGAAAGGTGAAGAAGAAGTTAGTTCAACTGGTAACAGAGTCATCTAATCTTGGCTCTCTAATCTACCCTAACATCAAGAGATGCTTACAAATTTGGAATATTTCATCTGATCATGTCTCTCTTCTGTACTCTTGTCATCATCAGTAAGTTAGACAATCCAACTGGTAACAAGAGTCATCTAATCTTGGCTCTCTAATCTACCCTAACATCAAGAGATGCTTACAAATTTGGAATATTTCATCTGATCATGTCTCTCTTCTGTACTCTTGTCATCATCAGTAAGTTAGACAATCCAACTGGTAACAAGAGTCATCTAATCTTGGCTCTCTAATCTACCCTAACATCAAGAGATGCTTACAAATTTGGAATATTTCATCTGATCATGTCTCTCTTCTGTACTCTTGTCATCATCAGTAAGTTAGACAATCCAACTGGTAACAAGAGTCATCTAATCTTGGCTCTCTAATCTACCCTAACATCAAGAGATGCTTACAAATTTGGAATATTTCATCTGATCATGTCTCTCTTCTGTACTCTTGTCATCATCAGTAAGTTAGACAATCCAACTGGTAACAAGAGTCATCTAATCTTGGCTCTCTAATCTACCCTAACATCAAGAGATGCTTACAAATTTGGAATATTTCATCTGATCATGTCTCTCTTCTGTACTCTTGTCATCATCAGTAAGTTAGACAATCCAACTGGTAACAAGAGTCATCTAATCTTGGCTCTCTAATCTACCCTAACATCAAGAGATGCTTACAAATTTGGAATATTTCATCTGATCATGTCTCTCTTCTGTACTCTTGTCATCATCAGTAAGTTAGACAATCCAACTGGTAACAAGAGTCATCTAATCTTGGCTCTCTAATCTACCCTAACATCAAGAGATGCTTACAAATTTGGAATATTTCATCTGATCATGTCTCTCTTCTGTACTCTTGTCATCATCAGTAAGTTAGACAATCCAACTGGTAACAAGAGTCATCTAATCTTGGCTCTCTAATCTACCCTAACATCAAGAGATGCTTACAAATTTGGAATATTTCATCTGATCATGTCTCTCTTCTGTACTCTTGTCATCATCAGTAAGTTAGACAATCCAACTGGTAACAAGAGTCATCTAATCTTGGCTCTCTAATCTACCCTAACATCAAGAGATGCTTACAAATTTGGAATATTTCATCTGATCATGTCTCTCTTCTGTACTCTTGTCATCATCAGTAAGTTAGACAATCCAACTGGTAACAAGAGTCATCTAATCTTGGCTCTCTAATCTACCCTAACATCAAGAGATGCTTACAAATTTGGAATATTTCATCTGATCATGTCTCTCTTCTGTACTCTTGTCATCATCAGTAAGTTAGACAATCCAACTGGTAACAAGAGTCATCTAATCTTGGCTCTCTAATCTACCCTAACATCAAGAGATGCTTACAAATTTGGAATATTTCATCTGATCATGTCTCTCTTCTGTACTCTTGTCATCATCAGTAAGTTAGACAATCCAACTGGTAACAGAGTCATCTAATCTTGGCTCTCTACTCTACCCTAACATCAAGAGATGCTTACAAATTTGGAATATTTCATCTGATCATGTCTCTCTTCTGTACTCTTGTCATCATCAGTAAGTTAGACAATCCAACTGGTAACAAGAGTCATCTAATCTTGGCTCTCTAATCTACCCTAACATCAAGAGATGCTTACAAATTTGGAATATTTCATCTGATCATGTCTCTCTTCTGTACTCTTGTCATCATCAGTAAGTTAGACAATCCAACTGGTAACAAGAGTCATCTAATCTTGGCTCTCTAATCTACCCTAACATCAAGAGATGCTTACAAATTTGGAATATTTCATCTGATCATGTCTCTCTTCTGTACTCTTGTCATCATCAGTAAGTTAGACAATCCAACTGGTAACAGAGTCATCTAATCTTGGCTCTCTACTCTACCCTAACATCAAGAGATGCTTACAAATTTGGAATATTTCATCTGATCATGTCTCTCTTCTGTACTCTTGTCATCATCAGTAAGTTAGACAATCCAACTGGTAATACAGTTGTCTAATCTTGTCTCTCCACTGTCAAATAAGTTCTTCTATTACATTTTGCCCATGTGTTGCTGGGCTCTGGAAAGGAGCAAAGAATAGTAACACTACGACATACAAGGCATATAGTAAGAGACAACGGAGGAAGGGCCTAGAGAAGCTACCCTAGTAAATGAAAAGTGTAGCAGAAATCAGATGTGCTGGCATACTTGTAGGCACATAAATGGCACAATGTACAATCGCTCTTAAGCTCAGATTACATACAAATCACACGAGTGGTTTAACAAGTGGTCGATATGGAGCGTTGGAAGAAGATTATATATGATGTATTTGCATGTATTATTATTTTTGTATGTTTGACATGTTTTAAAATAATATATTTGATGTCATTACATTTGTCACTTGTCTGTGTTAAACTTGTTTGAAATGTAGGACGAACCATCTTACTGTCCACACATCATATGGATGAAGCTGACTTTCTGGGAGACAGGATTGCCATTATTTCTAACGGACAGCTCAAATGTTGTGGCTCTTCAATATTCTTAAAGAATATGATCGGTGAAGGTTACCATTTAACCTTCTCTAAAGCTGATCCTCAGGTGCATGATCAGGATGATGATGAAGGCAGCGGTGATGAGAATCATGTTGAGACAGGTATCTTGATGTGTCAGCTAGTTTAGAATCATGTTGAGACAGGTATCTTGATGTGTCAGGTAGTTTAGAATCATGTTGAGACAGGTATGTTGATGTGTCAGGTAGTTTAGAATCATGTTGAGACAGGTATGTTGATGTGTCAGGTAGTTTAGAATCATGTTGAGACAGGTATGTTAGCTTAGAATCATGTTGAGACAGGTATGTTGATGTGTCAGTTAGTTTAGAATTATGTTAAGACAAGTATGTTGATGTGTCAGGTAGTTTAGGATCATGTTGAGACAGGTATGTTGATGTGTCAGGTAGTTTAGAATCATGTTGAGACAGGTATGTTGATGTGTCAGGTAGCTTAGAATCATGTTGAGACAGGTATATTGATGTGTCAGGTAGTTTAGAATTATGTTGATACATGTATACCAATGTGTTGGGTAGGTAAGAACTATGTTGAGACATGTATACCAATGTGTCGGGTAGGTAAGAACTATGTTGAGACATGTATACCGATGTGTCAGGTAGGTAAGAACTATGTTGAGACATGTATACCGATGTGTCGGGTAGGTAAGAACTATGTTGAGACATGTATACCAATGTGTCGGGTAGGTAAGAACTATGTTGAGACATGTATACCAATGTGTCGGGTAGGTAAGAACTATGTTGAGACATGTATACCGATGTGTCAGGTAGGTAAGAACTATGTTGAGACATGTATACCGATGTGTCGGGTAGGTAAGAACTATGTTGAGACATGTATACCGATGTGTCAGGTACATCTCCTGTGTAGTCAAGATGACGGATGAGACTATATCCAATCCAACAATTCATCCATGACAGATATGTATATTACATATCTTGATGTATGGTGATAAAATTGCATTGTATTTCTTTATATATCATTTGTTTATATATCATTTGTTTATATATCATTTGTTTATATATCATTTGTTTATATATCATTTGTTTATATGACTCTTGACAGTTCAAATACATAAGAATGATTAAAGAATGATTAATTAAACTGTGGCGTTCAATGCAGACGTCAAAACCATTATCGATGAAAACTGCAATGCAGACGACGTTGTGATTTACACGGATGGATCGGTAGTGCGTCACGAAAAGTCTGCATGGGCCTTCTCTGCAAACTCATGTGGCAGAATGGTCAAGGAAGCCAGTGGTGCATTTAGTATGACAACAAGCAGCATGACAATGGAGGTACTGGCGGTGACCAATGCACTACTCTGGCTAGAGTCACAAAACTACACTCATACGTGCATTCTGAGTGACTCATTGAGTATGATCCAAAAGGTGGAGGCCGGTTTGGTTCGCAGGCAATGGACTGAATCACTGCAGGTGTCAACAATTTGCAGAATTACACTTGTCTTTGTTCTGGGCACATGGGTGTCGTTGGCAATGAGAGAGCAGACAGACTGGCTGGCTCTGCCGCTATATCGGAGGGCCAGCCAATGGACAGAGCTGACATCGTGAACGCCTCATAGAGCGTGGCCGCAGAGAAGACCTTCATCTAAACCAATCCACGTCAACTACTAGATTGTGAGAACTGGGTTTGAAGATTGGTGTAGCAAGAAAAGAACGGTACAACAGGTATACGAGTCGGCTCATCAATCAAAATAGAACTTGTACGGTCAGTCGCTGGACGCTGTTGGAGATATTGCGAAGGAGATCGGAGCACCTATGGACATGTCCGAGTGCAATGAAGATATTCCAAACTGAAACTGAAACAACAAAATATTTTCACCATTTTCTAAATTACATCAGGGACCATTGCTGGTGCTACAGAGTTCGTACACTGCAGCTGAGATCTTCCTGTGTAAGAAAGAGATCGGAGCACACATTGTTACTCACCAAAGTGCAATGATGATAGTTCTATGAATCAATTTCTTTATCTGGATAGATGGCACAAATGTGGTTATTGGTATGGAAGAGTACACGTGTATATGTATGTATGACAACATATTGTTTACACAACATTTCATTCATTTATACATTCATTTTTTTTTAAAATTCAGAGACACTACCAAGAACAAATCGCAAACCAGTACCAAAACCTACAAATTATTCCACTCAGAAAGAGAAGCCAGAATCATTATGTAAAGAACGCCAGGTGACAACATTCATACAGAAGTATGTGTCCAGTGCCTACCTTGTCTCTGAGAACTTCCGAGAGCTTCATTACATTCTACCATTTGAGGAGGTCAAGAAGGGTTGCTTTGAGAAGCTGTTTTTGTAAGACATTGTGTTTAACATTATTAATCATGTCATTGCTGTTTGTGGTTGCCATGTAAGTTGATAATCCCTGTCTCTGTCTACAAATCTTGCTGTTTGTGGTTGCCATGAAAGTTGATAATCCTTGTCTCTGTCTACAAATCTTGCTGTTTGTGGTTGCCATGAAAGTTGATAATCCTTGTCTCTGTCTACAAATCTTGCTGTTTGTGGTTGCCATGAAAGATGATAATCCTTGTCTCTGTCTACAAATCTTGCTGTTTGTGGTTGCCATGAAAGTTGATAATCCTTGTCTCTGTCTACAAATCTTGCTGTTTGTGTTTGCCATGAAAGTTGATAATCCTTGTCTCTGTCTACAAATCTTGCTGTTTGTGTTTGCTATGAAAGTTGATAATCCTTGTCTCTGTCTACAAATCTTGCTGTTTGTGGTTGCCATTCAGTTTCAGTTTGGAATATCTTCATTGCACTCCGGACATGTCCATAGGTGCTCCGATCTCCTTCGCAATATCTCCAACAGTGTCCAGCGACTGACCGTACCAGTTCGATTTTGATTGA
The DNA here is from genome assembly GCA_020796225.1 of Arion vulgaris. Lineage (NCBI taxonomy): Eukaryota > Metazoa > Mollusca > Gastropoda > Stylommatophora > Arionidae > Arion > Arion vulgaris. Next base: position 38,094,262 of record CM036770.1, read on the forward strand.
TGATTGATTTTGATTTACTCATATACCTGTTATGCTGTTCTTTTCTTGTCACTCCAATCCTCAAACTCAGCTCCTGCAATCTAGTCCTTGATAATCTTTGTCTCGTGTCTACAAATCTTGCTGTTTGTGGTTGCCATGAAAGATGATAATCCTTGTCTCTGTCTACAAATCTTGCTGTTTGTGGTTGCCATGAAAGATGATAATCCTTGTCTCTGTCTACAAATCATGCTGTTTGTGGTTGCCATGTAAGTTGATAATCTTTGTCTCTGTCTACAAATCTTGCTGTTTGTGGTTGCCATTCAGTTTCAGTTTGGAATATCTTCATTGCACTCGGACATGTCCATAGGTGCTCCGATCTCCTTCGCAATATCTCCAACAGTGTCCAGTGACTGACCGTACCAGTTCGATTTTGATTGATGATTGATTTTGATTTACTCATATACCTGTTATGCTATTCTTTTCTTGTCACTCCAATCCTCAAACCCAGCTCCTGCAATCTAGTCCTTGATAATCCTTGTCTCTGTCTACAAATCATGCTGTTTGTGGTTGCCATTTGTTCTCATATGTGTCCATGATATACGGAGAACTCTTCTGTAACACTTAAATTCAAAAGCACATATATGTTTGTTTGTCTACTGTTTTTTCAATAAGATTAACCAGGTACAGTTTGAAATTCCATGTTTTACAAAGAAATTAAAAAAGCAATATTTTGTGTCTTTTTTTTGTCTTTTGCAAATTTTCAGAAATCTGGACACTTCTCTTGATGAACTTCATGTTACTAGTTATGGCATAATGGACACAAACCTGGAGGAAATTTTTCTCAAGGTCACTGAGGCTGCATACATTGAAGAGGAAGGTAATTTTAAACAGATAAGTAGCTAACCTGACCAAACTTGAGTGACTAGTTTGGAGATTTGTGTGTCCAAGTCAAGGTTAAGGGACCACACAATTTAAATAGCTAATCCAAACAAATTTGTATGAGAAAAAAAAGAGAAGATTAAGTGGCTAATAGAACCAAGTTTGAATGTAAAAAGTGAAGATTAAGTGGTAACTAGTCAGAGACCAGACTCTTAAGATTATATAGCTAATCCAACCAAGTTTGAGTGACAAAATATTAAAGATTGTGATAAATAGTCAAGTTTGAGAGACTAAATAATATAAAGTGGCAAATAGTCAAGTTTGAGAGACTAAATAATATAAAGTGTCAAATAGTCAAGTTTGAGAGACTAAATAATATAAAGTGTCAAATAGTCACGTTTGAGAGACTAAATAATATAAAGTGGCAAATAGTCAAGTTTGAGAGACTAAATTATATAAAGTTGCAAATAGTCAAGTTTGAGAGACTAAATAATATTAAGTGGCAAATAGTGAAGTTTGAGATACTAAATAATATTAAGTGACAAATAGTCAAGTTTGAGAGACTAAATAATATTAAGTGACAAATAGTCAAGTTTGAGAGACTAAATAATATAAAGTGGCAAATAGTCAAGTTTGAGAGACTAAATAATATTAAGTGGCAAATAGTCAAGTTTGAGAGACTAAATAATATTAAGTGACAAATAGTCAAGTTTGAGAGACTAAATAATATAAAGTGGCAAATAGTCAAGTTTGAGAGAGAGACTTGGTTATTGGTTACTAAACTGACGTCATTGCACTCCGGGCAGACCCGGGAAAATGGAAATTACACAAATTCTGGGAAAGTTGCAAAGCTAATGAAATGACATAGAATTAGTTAGTCATGAAATCACATTGACAGTTCAAGGAACTAGTCCATAAGTTAGTCATGAAATCACATTGACAGTTCAAGGAACTAGTCTATAAGTTAGTCATGAAATCACATTGACAGTACAAGGAACTAGTCTATAAGTTAGTCATGAAATCACATTGACAGTACAAGGATTGGTTATTGGTTACTAAACTGACGTCATTGCACTCCGGGCAGACCCATAGGTGCTCAGTCTCCCCAACAGATATCGAAGAGTATGCATACTGATGGTTCCTGTGGCTCGCTGATTAAACACACCTCTCACTCTGCCTCTCAGGCATCCAGTTCGACTTGAACAACGGGTAACTCCAAACTGCTTAAATCACTTGATCGATTCAACATCGATTTTAGTGTCCTCATCCAACAGAGAGTCGCGAAGAGGCCGAAGAATATCCCCTAATCCATCTTCAACTCCCCAACAATCGATGCTGTTGATGCAAGCCTGTCCGCCTCTCATTACCGTAAACACCTGCATACCCAGGACAGTATATCCACGTAAGCCGCTGGAGGTTAGAAACTTCTATAGATGACATCCACTCATACTGAAACCTGCCCTTCTGGATCTTGTGAAGCATCGACTGAGAGTGAGATACAACTGCCCCAGTAAATGAAGTCCCAGAAATCCAATGGAGGGCAGCAGTAACCGCCTCAACCTTCATCCTCATACTAGAAGTAGTTGTCCTGTATGCCCCACTTCGCTCTGCAACAACCCTACCATGCGCATTAGCCAAGAAACCCCAGCCGGATTTCTCACCTCGTTGAACCGACCCATCGGTATATACAACAACATCATCATCCCTTGCATTATCTTCTATCAGCTGCTTAACTACGAGATCAGCCTTCATGTTGCCCCAATCTCTACATTCTCTTCCATCATAGTTCATCATGCTACCATCTGTTGGGATCCATTCTTCCCCTTTTGGTAGAGTCGCAACCGTAGTCACCCGGCTAATTGTTCTCACAGCTTGGGCCATCCACGACATGCCACGCTTGATTCTCGTGCCCTTAACATCATTAGTGTTCTTGTGAAGTGGATGTTAAGAGAGAGACTAAATAATATTAAGTGACAAATAGTCAAGTTTGAGAGACTAAATAATATTAACTCTTTCCATGGGCAGTTATTTCCCTCGATTTTAAGCAAATTCAAGGAAGTAAAAAAATTAAAAAAATTAAAACGATCCCACTTGTCAATAAATAAACAAATATATATTATTATATACTAAATTGAAGTAAACTAGACAACCCAATAGAATAACAAGGTTGAAAAGTAGTATAAGTAAAACAGTAGAAGTAAAACTAGAAAAACTTCTTATAAAGGAAGCAACTCTATGGCGCAGTGTGCGGCTTAAAGCGTGGAAAGAGTTAAGTGGCAAATAGTCAAGTTTGAGAGACTAAATAATATTAAGTGGCAAATAGTAAGATTAACTCTCTATTTTATGTTCAATTTTCTATCGCTGATGATTTCTCTTTCCTTGAAGAATTCTCTATTCTTGGTGTACTCTCTGTTCTTGACAAACTCTATAATCTTCAGTTATCAGTTATCGGAGGACTATCATCATAGCACTCCGGACATGTCCATAGGTGTTCCGATCTCCGCCTCAGCAAATCCAGCAGCGTCCATCGGCCAAACACACCAGTCCGATGTTGATTAATCAGTCTCTGCATATTTGGTATGCCATTCTTTACGGGCTGGCACTCTTGGCACCCATCTCTCTCAATCTGGTCAGCGAGTGGGACTTGCAACCCTGAAACTCTACTGTTCGAAAAGACTCCCGCAGTGCGTTAAGAATGTCATTTCGGTCCATTGCAGCCCCCTCGGATACTGTGGCCATACCAGCGAATCTGTCAGCTCGTTCATTACCCCTGACTCCTGCGTGTCCATGGACAAAAATGAAGGTTATTTCTTTGATCCCAGTCTGTACCAGTACATCCACCCAGTTCCGTCTCACCATTCCTGTTTCAACTTTACGAATCATACTCATGGAGTCATTGAGTATAAAAACATGTGCGCAGTCATGAGATGACAACCACGTTACCGCCTCTGTAACCGCCCGCACCTCCATCGTCAAACTACTTGTGGTTGTCGCGTAGGCCCCACTGGCCTCTTCTATTATTTTTCCTCCTGAGCATGCAGAAAAAGCCCACACACAGCGTTGTTGGCGAATGACTGAACCATCGGTGTAGATTACTGCATCTGTTTCATTGATCTGGTCATTCAAGAGAGCCTCAACCTCCGCGTTGATTAGTGATGGATTATTTTATCTATAATCTTGATGTACTCTATCGCCCGAGTGGTTACTGAGGCCCAAATTTGGGATGTAAAGAATAGAACCACTGTTATCTGCCACGCATGTCGAAGAGGCGACTAAGGAGGTTTGGCTGAAATCGGATGCACATGTCCTAAACATGTCGAAGTCTATACGTTTAGGGGCTTACCAAACCAATGTGCAATGTATACATGTTCTTGGCAAAGATCAAACATATCACAAAGAGTGATTAAAATTGATCATAAAGAACGAATGCAAAGAAGAAGATGTACTCTATTATTGATGTAATTTCTGTCCCTGGTGCACTCTCTATCCTTGATTAACCATGTTTTTTTTTTATGCACTCTATATTCTAGATGTACTCTCTATCCTTGATAGCCACTAAATCACTGGTTAGCAACACTTGTTGTTAATTAAAACAGGTCACATCTAGATATAAATAACGAGTTATGAATCATCTCTTTCAGCATCAGAAGAAACCAAGCCGGTGGAGTCCCTTGTACTAGACAGAGCAGTGAGTCATACACTTACTTCCCAACCACAATCAGCTTATTCCCAAACTGTGACCAACCCTACAGCCTCAATTGAGAACTTATTGGATGTAGAGGGAGCAGCTTCAGCGTTACCTTTATTGAATGCTACAGATTGTAACAATGCTTCAGCAGTGGATAGAAGTGTCAGTGATGATGATGATGATTGTGATTCTTCTGGCTACCACAGCAACAGCGTGCCTCTCCTACTTGGAGATAATCTCATTCTGGAGGATTTTAGTGGTGATCAGCTTTCATGGAGTCGCAACGGCAGAGATATCAACATGATCAACTTAGCTAACATAGGGAGTGAGCAACATGAGACAGGTGCCTACGTACCAGGTAAGTTTAAACATAGAATAGGAAGCACTATAACAGGTAGTAATGTACAATAAGAGGAGGCACTATTATCATCATCATCAAATAGCTTGTCCTGAGCAGAACTTTGCTGCTCTAACAGTCCTTTGAAATTTCTCGCTCTAATAGGCCAGATGTCCCAACTCTGCAGCCGTCATGCTCAAATCATCAGTTACATCCTCATCTTCTCCGCTCCATGATCTTCCTTTTTTCTGCTTTGCTGCGATGCCTCCTTCCATAATGGTCTTCTCCAACCCTTCATATCTCTTTATATGTCCAAAATACTTCAATTTTCTCATTCTTATTTGTAGCATCAGCCAGTTTTTTTTAATTTTAGTTCTTTCTGGATAGATCTATTTGCTCTCTTCTCTGTCCAAGATATACAGAGAATTTTTCTGTAACACTTATATTCACAAGCACATGATTTTCACTGCCTTGTTAAATGTCCATGCTTGACACCCATTTGTTGCCACTGGGAATATGCATGCTCTTAGTATTCTGATCTTTGTTTTCTATCAGTTCCATGGGAGGCACTATACCAAGTAATAATATACAATAAGACATCTATATCTCCACTTTGACAAACCTGTGTTCTCCAGTTTGACTGTAGCTATTGATTGTTTAGTTTTGATTTATTCCAGTTAGGGTTGTCCATTTTGTTAGTGCTTAAAATATTTTAGAACTTGCACAATTAAAGTTTAAAATAGACAAAAAACAGCCAGACGTTGAATTCAGACACAGCAAATTGCACAATTAAAGTTTAAAATAGACAAAAAAAAGCCAGACGTTGAATTCAGACCCAGCAATTTAAAGTTGAAACAGTAGACATGTTTGTTCTGAAATTGAAATGAAAGAAAACTCAAACTACATGAAGATGATGACCTACGACTTCTGACATGGCACTTAATGAAGATGATGACCTACGACTTCTGACATGGCACTTAATGAAGATGATGACCTACGACTTCTGACGTGGCACTTAATGAAGATGATGACCTACGACTTCTGACATGGCACTTAATGAAGATGATGACCTGCGACTTTTGGCAGGACACTTAATGAAGATGATGACCTGAGACTTCTGGCAGGGTACTTAATGAAGATGATGACCTGTGACTTCTGACGTGGCACTTAATGAAGATGATGACCTGAGACTTCTGGCAGGGTACTTAATGAAGATGATGATCTGCGACTTCTCAATTTGTTGTATCCTATTAAGAATCTGAAGATAATGGTGTTTTCTTCATGTAACATTAAGTGATAGAGTTCTCTGCAGATCAGTTTGTCTCTTTTCATTGTTTCTTGAATTCTTCTATATGATATATTTTATATATTCAAGATATAAGTAGCCTGATTGACAAATCAAAAGGTGCCAGTTATGCATTGCATTTTGTCTATTTACTATTTAAATCGGTTCTGACTAGCTAGTCCTATGTCACATTGGTTCATCGTCCCTTCCCACACCATAATTACACAAATCACAAAAAGACCTGCGTACTTGACCTATACCATATCATAATTGAACCTTCTCATTTTCATAAATATATGCCAGATTGGCTCCCCCCTTGACAGGCTACTTTTATCTTCAACACCCTGTATGTATTGGTGAGAACATCAGGAAACAAGGTGAGAGGAAGACCACGAAAGAGAGGGATAGATGGCATAGCAGAATCCTGTCAAAAAGCACAAATATCTATCATCGAAGCCACTAGATCATCACAAGACAAAAAAAGAAAACCACAATACAAAGACAACAAGCTGGTAATAGTGTGATGGCAAAAGAAAACCACAATACAAAGACAACAAGCCGGTAATAATGTGATGGCAAAAGAAAACCACAATACAAAGACAACAAGCCGGTAATAGTGTGATGGCAAAAGAAAACCACAATACAAAGACAACAAGCCGGTAATAGTGTGATGGCAAAAGAAAACCACAATACAAAGACAACAAGCCGGTAATAATGTGATGGCAAAAGAAAACCACAATACAAAGACAACAAGCCGGTAATAGTGTGATGGCAAAAGAGGAAGAAGAAGAAGAAAGAAAAGATATGTTGGTCATATAGACATTTATTTTGTTTAAAATGTTAACAAATTATTGTTATTGTTTAGGAGCACACCAGACACCCAGAATCCTTCTGGAAGGTAGAGGAAGTCATATGATGCATCCCAAACTGTTGCTGTTTAACCATTTTAAGGCTGTCATCATCAAACGATTCCACTACATCACCCGTAACTGGCGCAGTCTCTTTTCACAGATCATCCTACCAGCCATCTTTGTTGCTATTGCAATGACGGTAGCACTAGCTGCTCCTTCTGTTGATGACCTTCCACCTCTAGAACTCAGCACCACTCAGTACACAAATGTTTCTCTCCCCAGGGGTAACTTCATCCCATTCACCAATGAAAGGATGGGCCACAGGTTAGCTTGAGTCAATTTATTAGAATCAGCTGTTTCTTAGAACCAATCATGTTGGCGGTCTCTGGGGTGTACAGGTTAGCTTGAGTCAATTTATTAGAATCAGCTGTTTCTTAGAACCAATCATGTTGGCGGTCTCTGGGGTGTACAGGTTAGCTTGAGTCAATTTATTAGAATCAGCTGTTTCTTAGAACCAATCATGTTGGCGGTCTCTAGGGTGTACAGGTTAGCTTGAGTTAATTTATTAGAATCAGCTGTTTCTTAGAACCAATCATGTTGGCGGTCTCTGGGGTGTACAGGTTAGCTTGAGTCAATTTATTAGAATCAGCTGTTTCTTAGAACCAATCATGTTGGCGGTCTCTGGGGTGTACAGGTTAGATGCTTACCTCTCGTTCCAAAGGTACTTGGTTCGATCCTTCGTGAAGCCATCAGAATATTTTTCCAGAGATCCCTGATTTCAATGTAGGTGAGATCAAGTTCATAGTCCTATTGGAGACGGACCATAAAATGTAGGTCCTGTGTTCAATGTGTGCAAGTAAAAGAACCCTTGGTAGCTCAAAATCGAGAAGAGCAGGCTGGAAAGGCCAAATTATGCCCAGGAAAAATTCATCAGAAAAGATAAAATTCTTACAAAATATCTTCACTTTCTTCCAAAACTACAGCGGGACCTCGCTGGTGCTACGGAGTTCATGCACTGCCACTGAAATCTTTCTGTGTAAGAAAGAGATCAGAGCACACATGGTTACTCACTGAAGTGCAGTGATTATGGTGCTATCCAATCAATATCTTCTAGAAAATCATCACTGCTTTTAGTTTTGTTAGAGGTCAAATATAACACAAGAAAGTCATTTTGTCAAGTACATCTGTTATTATATATATATCGCTCATGTGGTGCTGCGACCCAAGGAAGCAAAGAATAACACCACTGTGGCCTACAAGGCATGTCGTAAAATCGACTGATGTAAGACCTAGGGCAGCTAACCTAGTAAAAAAAGCATAGCAGAAATCGGATGTGCTGGCCTACTTGTAGGCGCATAACTGGCAAAAGTACAATCGCTCTTAAGCTCAGATCACATACAAATCACACAGAGTGGTTAACAAGTGATCGTTGTGGAGCGTTCAAAGAAGAAACATATATATATATATATATGTACTTATTTAGTTAGAGACTAGTTAAGGGGCTCATTCCTTTTCAATACTCATGAAGATTGGAACAGGCTGAGCTCAGAAACAATGTATGGAATCGCTGAGGAGGTCTAGGCAGACAAAAATCAGTTTTATTTTTGTGCCAGGGAATGCAGATGTAAGAGCAAATGAGCGCACTGATAGGCTTGCAGGTATGGCTGCTGTAAAAAGAGGGTGAGCAATGAACCAGGCTGATATTCTGAATTCCATAAGGAAGAGAGGATGGATAAATGAATCAAGTAATAGTGCTGAATCTGCAACTCTAACCAGATTGCAAGAAGACTCAGATGTGGTGTAGCATGACAAGAGCACTATGCTGGTAGCCAAAAAAGAGTAGTAAAACTAACAAAGACTGTTGTCGTTAGTTGCCACATGCTGAGAGAGATACTGAGGAGGAGATAGGATCATGTATGAACTAATTGGCTTGGTATGCAGTGATGCTGATCCGAATACTAAACTAAACTGAGAGACATACTGAGGAGATCGGAGCACTTATGGACTAATTGGTTTGATGTGCAGTGATGATGATCCGACCACTAAACAACTCATCTAATTACTTTCGCCCGAGTGGTTACCGGGGCCCAGATTTGGGGTGTAAAGAATAGGACCACTGTTACCTGCCACGCATGTCGTAAGAGGCGACTAAAGAGGTTTGACTGAAATCGGATGCACATGTCCTAAACGGTAGAAGTCTATGCGTTTAGGGCCTACCAAACCAATGTGCAACGTATATACGTTCTTGGCAAAATCAAACATATCACAAAGAGTGATTAAAATTGGTGGTAAAGAACGAACTCAAAGAAGAAAGAAGATCTAATTACTTTTAAATGACAACATGATAATTTTATGATGAGGGCTAGGAGGGACGGACGTCAGTCAGTTTATCTGTAGCTGCCTGTTGGATGCAGACATTCAAATTGATAGTGAATCTATCCAGCAATTTATAGAGTTTGGAATGATGCATTGTACAAGCAGAACTGGATGTCTGAGGGGCAGAATAAAATGTGTGTTTAATCAGTGAGTCACAGGAATTATCAATATACATACCATTTAACATCTGCTGTGGGAGGCTGAGCACCTCTGTGTCTGCCCTGAGGGCTATGTCGTTAGTTCATTAACCAATAACCAATATCTGTTGTTGTGTCATTTCTTCTTTGATGTAACTAATATTGTTTCATGAATCTTGTTTGAACTTTATCTCTCCTTAGATCAAACGTCAATCCATTTGATGCCATTGCCGCACAACTGCAGGCAACTTTAGCCCTTCGCTCTGGTGTGGGTGCCAGCTGCTTACTCAAGTCGCCTAGTATTGTGTCAGTTAACAGTGCTGATGACTATGAGAGCAGGTGTCAATGGATGTTCAAAGCTCAGCCCATGCTATCTGCTGAGCATACCAGAAGTTTCTCTGAGCAGTTTATCAATGTGACCTTTGACCCACTCAGTAAGTTCTGCTCTTTTCATTCCAGATTGATCCATGTGATATTTTCACTCTAATCAACAATTTCTATAGACAAGTCTTTACCATTTTTTTCTATAGCTTGACCTAGTTATGGGGTCACTAGGTTATTCTAGCTTGAAGGTTGACAAGGTGGACCTCAACACACAGTTTGTAGGGAGAGTTTTTTTTACCCCTGAATGAAATAAACCTGACCATAACCATGCTCTTATGACAGAAACAGGTGTCCTAACCTCTTGGTTGCTAACTCCTCATTCCATATAGACAGCCCAGTAACATTTTCTTTTCAAATTGAACAAAAAGAGTTATAGGTTCAGTTCACTCAATATGAGGAATGAACCTGGTTCCTCTACCTCCACATATTGAGTATTATAAACTAAGTGAGGATGAACCTGGTTCCTCTACCTCCACATATTGAGTATTATAAACTAAGTGAGGATGAACCTGGTTCCTCTACCTCCACATATTGAGTATTATAAACTAAGTGAGGATGAACCTGGTTCCTCTACCTCCACATATTGAGTATTATAAACTAAGTGAGGATGAACCTGGTTCCTCTACCTCCACATATTGAGTATTATAAACTAAGTGAGGATGAACCTGGTTCCTCTACCTCCACATATTGAGTATTATAAACTAAGTGAGGATGAACCTGGTTCCTCTACCTCCACATATTGAGTATTATAAACCAAGTGAGGAATAAACCTGGTTCCTCTACCTACCTCCACATATTGAGTATTATAAACCAAGTGAGGAATAAACCTGGTTCCTCTACCTCCACATATTGAGTATTATAAACCAAGTGAGGAATAAACCTGGTTCCTCTACCTACATCCACATATTGAGTATTATAAACCAAGTGAGGAATAAACCTGGTTCCTCTACCTACCTCCACATATTGAGTATTATAAACCGAGTGAGGAATAAACCTGGTTCCTCTACCTACCTCCACATATTGAGTATTATAAACCGAGTGAGGAATAAACTTGGTTCCTCTACCTACCTCCACATATTGAGTATTATAAACCGAGTGAGGAATAAACCTGGTTCCTCTACCTACCTCCACATATTGAGTATTATAAACCGAGTGAGGAATAAACCTGGTTCCTCTACCTACCTCCACATATTGAGTATTATAAACCGAGTGAGGAATGAACCTGGTTCCTCTACCTACCTCCACATATTGAGTATTATAAACCAAGTGAGGAATAAACCTGGTTCCTCTACCTACCTCCACATATTGAGTATTATAAACCGAGTGAGGAATAAACCTGGTTCCTCTACCTACCTCCACATATTGAGTATTATAAACCGAGTGAGGAATAAACCTGGTTCCTCTACCTACCTCCACATATTGAGTATTATAAATCGAGTGAGGAATGAACCTGGTTCCTCTACCTCCACATATTTAGTATTATAAACCGAGTGAGGAATAAACCTGGTTCCTCTACCTACCTCCACATATTGAGTATTATAAACCAAGTGAGGATGAACCTGGTTCCTCTACCTACCTCCACATATTTAGTATTATAAACCGAGTGAGGAATAAACCTGGTTCCTCTACCTACCTCCACATATTGAGTATTATAAACCGAGTGAGGAATAAACTTGGTTCCTCTACCTACCTCCACATATTGAGTATTATAAACCGAGTGAGGAATAAACCTGGTTCCTCTACCTACCTCCACATATTGAGTATTATAAACCGAGTGAGGAATAAACCTGGTTCCTCTACCTACCTCCACATATTGAGTATTATAAACCAAGTGAGGAATAAACCTGGTTCCTCTACCTACCTCCACATATTGAGTATTATAAACCAAGTGAGGAATAAACTTGGTTCCTCTACCTACCTCCACATATTGAGTATTATAAACCGAGTGAGGAATAAACCTGGTTCCTCTACCTACCTCCACATATTTAGTATTATAAACCGAGTGAGGAATAAACCTGGTTCCTCTACCTACCTCCACCTATTGAGTATTATAAACTTAAAGTGACTGACATTTCATATCCTATAGTCTGCAATAGATACAATACATTTTCATTGTTTGATAACCATGAGTAATTCTGCTGTTAAATATTACATTGACATCAAATGAACTATAACTCTTGAGTGGCAACAACTACAACAATTTCCTGGTGAAGTCCTTGAACGAAAGCTTGTCACAAACACCATTGAACAACTTTCAAGAAAATTGTCAAAACAGGTGTGCTTGAAAGCCTGCAGAAATGTCAGGTCATCTCAACAGTCTTACTGGATGCTATTGCCAGAATTGCCTGGTCTCGGTTAATACCGCCAGTAGTAGTTTACATATCAAAATATGGAAACTTCTTGGGGAGACGTAAACAATTTGTCCTACCCTAAGTTGAACGGAGATATAACATACAGCTGACCAACTTGTCTTGTCGCTACAGCTAATGGAAATGTCTCTGGTTCACTGATTGCATTTTCTATACTGGAAAATGCTACAATGAAAACTCTTAATTCCTGTAGAAACCGCAAATGTGTATGTCCCAAAGTGGATGGTCAAGCAGTTTCCTAATCCAGAATGGTCTCATGTTCTTTGACTCAGATCTTACACAGTTATTAGAAAAAGTGGTAACGAAAAAGAGCAAACGCACATCAGTACCATAGGAAAAGGTTGTGTTTAGTAGGCAGCAAAGAGATTGTCATGGGCTATGAGTGGAGAATCCAATAACCACCAAATGCTGAAATCCGGATGTGCTGACTGAAAAGTGCCAATAAGGCAGCAGTGGCTAATGTTGTAAACTAGCAACACAGTGTACCTCCCTTCCTTCTGCTCAAGTTACATACAGACCACCGAGAGCGGTCAAAAAGTTATGTGAAGAGTGCAAACAGAAGAAAAGGATGACAGTGAGTTAGTTACAGTTAGCTATGGTTACAATTTGTCAGTTACAGTTAGCTATGGTTACAATTTGTCAGTTACAGTTAGCTATGGTTACAATTTGCCAGTTACAGTTAGCTATGGTTTCAATTTGTCAGTTACAGTTAGCTATGGTTACAATTTGCCAGTTACAGTTAGCTATGGTTACAATTTGTCAGTTACAGTTAGCTATGGTTTCAATTTGTCAGTTACAGTTAGCTATGGTTTCAATTTGTCAGTTACAGTTAGCTATGGTTACAATTTGTCAGTTACAGTTAGCTATGGTTTCAATTTGTCAGTTACAGTTAGCTATGGTTTCAATTTGTCAGTTACAGTTAGCTATGGTTTCAATTTGTCAGTTACAGTTAGCTATGGTTACAATTTGTCAGTTACAGTTAGCTATGGTTTCAATTTGTCAGTTACAGTTAGTTATGGTTTCAATTTGTCAGTTACAGTTAGCTATGGTTTCAATTTGTCAGTTACAGTTAGCTATGGTTTCAATTTGTCAGTTACAGTTAGTTATGGTTTCAATTTGTCAGTTACAGTTAGCTATGGTTTCAATTTGTCAGTTACAGTTAGCTATGGTTACAATTTGCCAGTTACAGTTAGCTATGGTTACAATTTACCAGTTACAGTTAGTTGATGCTAGTTACATTTCAGTTTTTCAACACTTAGCTTAATTAAGCACTGTGTCATGTCATACTATGAAAGATTGTATTATATCTCCTTACAGAGCCAAGTTACTTTACTAAACATTACTACTCTAAGATTATTATATCTCCTTACAGAGCCTAGCTACTCTACTAAACATTACTACCCTGTCTAAGATTATTATATCTCCTTACAGAGCCAAGTTACTCTGCTAAACATTACTACCCTGTCTAAGATTATTATATCTCCTTACAGAGCCAAGTTACTCTGCTAAACATTACTACCCTGTCAACTGTTATTGTAAAGAAGATGGGACAGGATTCACATGTCAGGACGAGTGGTACGAGAAGCCTCCAGGTTTTTCTGTGGTTACTTTAGATCAGCTGAACAACATCACTGGACAGAACACTCAGGACTACCTTCTGTATACCACTTATGACATGGAGTTGCACAGGTGACTATGCTTCTGTGAACTGTATACATACTAGTTTTATTTTTATCTGGTTGGGGAGTTGGCGTAGAACAGCGGTAGTTTATTTATGTCATATTCATATCATTGTTAACATATAAAGCAATAATAAGTGATGACTATTGTTGCCAGTCTGCTGCCTTGAGGGAAAGCAATAATAATATCTCCATCAGCAAATATCAATTAAAGCAAGTTGAGGAAGACTTTGCAAACCTAGGTATAATGTTTTCAGCAAATTGAAGAATAACTAACAAAAATGCCTCCTGGATGCATGTTCCTCTCTCCTACTCATAAACGTATGTCCTGGTTCCTCTACCTCTACATATTGAGTATTATAAACTTGAAGTGACTGACATTTCATATCCTATAGTCTGCAATAGATATAATACATTTTCATTGTTTGAAAACCATCAGTAATTCTGCTGTTAAATAGTACCCTTACATCAAATGAGCTATGTCTGTGAGTGGCTACTGATGTATCTCCTGCTGGACTAAAATGCTAGTCCAACATAGATGCAATAAAGCAAATAACTCCTTAGGACAAATAGCACCAATTTTGAAATGCAAATATGTCACCATCAACACTTAAAGAGTTTTGTAGAACACAATCCAACATTATGTTCATCATCATCAAATAGCTTGTTCTGAGCAGAATTTTGCCACCCCAACAGTCCTCCGGAACTTCTCTCATAGGACAGATGTCCTGCCTCTGCAGCCGCCATGTTCAAACCATCAGTTACATCTTGAATCCATCTTCTCCGTGGTCTTCCTCCTTCCATGATGGTCTTCTCCAGCCCTTCACGTCTTTTATATGTCCAAAATATCTCAATTTTCTCTTTCTTATTTGTAGCATCAGCCAGTTTTCTTTGATTTTGAGTTCTTTCTGGATAGATCTATTTGTTCTCTTCTCTGTCCATGATATACAGAGGACTCTTCTGTAACACTTATATTCAAAAGCATATATATATATATATATATATATATGTTTTCACTGCTTATTAGATGTCCATGCTTCACACTCATGCGCTGCCACTGGGAATATGCATGCTCATGCTCTTAGTATTCTGATCTTTGTTTTCTTATCAGTTTTGTTCCATACTGTTTTTAGTTGTTTAGTTTTTTGTATTGTTTGTTCTTCTTTTAATTTCCATGATCCCATTTCCATCTGTTGTTAGCAGTGAACCAAGATATTCAAAACTGTTCACATTTCCATCTGTTGTTAGCAGTGAACCAAGATATTCAAAACTGTTCACATTTCCATCTGTTGTTAGCAGTGAACCAAGATATTCAAAACTGTTCACATTTCCATCTGTTGTTAGCAGTGAACCAAGATATTCAAAACTGTTCACATTTCCATCTGTTGTTAGCAGTGAACCAAGATATTCAAAACTGTTCACATTTCCATCTGTTGTTAGCAGTGAACCAAGATATTCAAAACTGTTCACATTTCCATCTGTTGTTAGCAGTGAACCAAGATATTCAAAACTGTTCACATTTCCATCTGTTGTTAGCAGTGAACCAAGATATTCAAAACTGTTCACATTTCCATCTGTTGTTAGCAGTGAACCAAGATATTCAAAACTGTTCACATTTCCATCTGTTGTTAGCAGTGAACCAAGATATTCAAAACTGTTCACATTTCCATCTGTTGTTAGCAGTGAACCAAGATATTCAAAACTGTTCACATTTCCATCTGTTGTTAGCAGTGAACCAAGATATTCAAAACTGTTCACATTTCCATCTGTTGTTAGCAGTGAACCAAGATATTCAAAACTGTTCACATTTCCATCTGTTGTTAGCAGTGAACCAAGATATTCAAAACTGTTCACATTTCCATCTGTTGTTAGCAGTGAACCAAGATATTCAAAACTGTTCACATTTCCATCTGTTGTTAGCAGTCAACCAAGATATTCAAAACTGTTCACATTTCCATCTGTTGTTAGCAGTGAACCAAGATATTCAAAACTGTTCACCTGCCGGCCTCTAACCGAAGTCGATTTTCAGTTTTCTTTGGATGGAATTTGTGTATTCTAGCCTGAATGTGATAGTCTAGTGCACCGTGTGACCCATCTAGGGAATTCTGAAGCCACTGGGACAGGCCTAGCAAGCCGACAGTGGTATAATCTAATTTGTGCTCGTAGAATTATGAAGAGATTTCGAAAAACGGTAAGCAGGGACACAGTGGGGAAACCAAGAAATAACATCAAGATATGCACTATTAATATCTGTGGAGCACGAGGAAAATTTCAAGACATCGTAGAACAAATGAAAAGACGTAAAATAGCAATATTAGGACTAGCAGACACACGCACCAAAAGACAAGGCTGCAAGAAGTTACATCTAGATTACACATACGCATACTCAGGTGTAGAAATCAATACAAGAGCTAAACATGGCGTCGGATTCATCATTGACCCAGATCTAGCTAAGTTAATACTACACATAGGTTACATCTCAGAAAGAATAATGACAATCACAATACGGAGAACGACATGGACACGACCTACATTCAAATTCTACGCGCGTGTAATAGTGCTGACAATATAGAAGAATGCGATGAATTTTATGACGTCATTAGCGATACTATAAATAGAATCAAATCAGGGGAGACTACTTTCTATTGGGTGATTTTAATGCACATTTAGGTTCTGATAGGACAGGAGTTGAGTCATATCTTGGACACTTCGGAGACAACACTAGTCAGAGAAATGGAAACGGCATAAGACTTCTGGAATTGTGTAACCAGCATGACCTAATTATTACCAACACACAATTTCAACACCTGCAATCACACATTTATACTTGGTACAAATGGAACAACTTAGACTGCAAGAGCCAAATAGATTTCATTCTAGTCAAAAGATCAAAAAGAAGGTCAGTGGTAGACGCTAGGGCTATACCAAATTTATGCATAGACACGGACACAAAGCGTAGTTATGACTATCAGAACACACAAGAAGAGTACCAGAGGGCAACACACGACTACAAAAGAAATAATCAAAATCAATAAATTAACAGATGTCAACACACAAGAGTCATATCTTCAAAGAGTCACAGATAATTTTGCTAAACTAACTGAAGAAAGCAAGTCAGTAGAAGAAGAATGGACAGTATTTAAGAGAACTTTATTAGAAGCAGCCAAAGAAACATGCGGAACAGTAAAATACAGAGGTACCCGACCAAAAATCACAACTTGGTGGAATGACGAAGTAAAACTAGCGGTAAAGGAGAAAAACACAGATACAACTTATGGGCAAAAACAAACATCAAAACGACCTCACTGAGTATAGAACAGCTAGAAAACAAGCCAAGGAGATAATAAAGAAGTCTAAAATACAAGCATGGCAAGTTTATGGCGAAACATTAAATTCAGACTACAAAATTCAACAAGACATTTTTACAAGAAAATTAAAGCTATGCGGGAAAGACAAGAACAATATGACCCAACTGAAATTATTAACGATGAAAACGGTCAAGCTCTTAATGATCCAAAATGATAATGAACAGATGGCGACAATACTTTAGTGAACTTCTCAACCTACAACAAGAGGACCAACCGAACACTCAAGAACACACAGTAAATGTAACTTCAGAAGTAGAACCAAGCATAACACTATCAGAGATCAGAAATGCTGTAAATATGGCCCCACCTAATAAAACACCAGGCCCAGACAATATCCCGGCCGACCTAATCAAAGCAACTAAAGAGGTAGGAATCAGCTGGCTCCATAGACTATTCAACCAAGTCTGGATCACACAAGAAACACCAGAAGATTGGAGGAATGCTACAATTGTTCCCATCTGGAAGAAGAAAGGTAGCAAGAGGGACTGTACAAAGTATAGAGGCATAGCGCTACTGAGCCACACTGGGAAAATATTCTGCAAAATACTTGAGAAAAGGCTCCTCCACATCATCGAGCCACAGCTTAATGACTCCCAAATGGGATTCAGGAAGAACAAAAGCTGTACAGACGCAATATTGCCCTCAGACAGTTAGTAGAAAGGACTATCGAATCCGACAAACATTTACACGTTGCATTTGTAGATCAGGAAAAAGCGTCGACCGCGTAGATAGGCACAAGTTGTGGAAAATACTAACAACCTATGGGGTTAATGAACACCTAATCAACCTTTGCAAGAACATTTATACTGACAGCCAATGTACGATTAGAACAAATACAGGATTATCAGAAAAGTTTCACGTAGGGTCAGGAGTAAGACAAGGTTGTGTACTATCTCCGCTGCTATTCATCACGTACATTGACCACATTTGTAAAATAGCTAACACCAGCGAAGGAAACAACCTCGGAGAACTCTTAAATGAATTTCTTTTGCAGACGATCAGGCAATCATATCAACAACAGAAGAACAGCTACAACAACACATCAACAGACTCCAGTTAGCATGTAACGAATACAACATGAGAATTAACATCGACAAAACAGAAGTAATGACATTCGCCAGAGAGGAAAACACTACCAACATCTCCATCGATAATCATCTACTAAATCAAGTAAAGATTTCACATACCTGGGGAGCATTTTTTCAGCAAATGGAAGAATAACTAATGAAATTCAACACAGATGCAACAAAGCAAATCAAATGATAGGGCAAATGGCAGCAATTTTAAGATGCAAACACGTCACCATGAACACAAAAGAGCAATGTTCAACACAATCTTTCTCCCCACATTATGTTACCAGTGCCAAACCTGGACGCTGACAACAATTGATAGAAGAAAACTAGTCACAACAGAGATGAAGTGTCTACGCAGAATGCTGGGTGTAACAAGAAGAGACCGGTTGAGAAATGAAGACATCAGGAAAAAAGTGGGTACAACATCAGTACTAGACTTCATCAAGAAACAACAAATTAAATGGTTCGGTCACGTAAGCAGATTACCATCAGACAGTGCACCCCAAAGAGCAATGCTGCTCAGAGCAATGCTGCTCAGAGCAATGCTGCTCCGATACAATGGGTACAAAGCAAAAGGCCGGCCACGCAAAAGATGGACCTCAGAGATAACAGAAGCGACAAAAGAGACTATCTACGAAGCGCATACTAGGCCCGTTTTAGAAATCTCTTCCTGACCTGACGCTGTGAGGCATACAGGATTCGAGAAAGAAAGAAGAAGAAGTTAGCAGTCAACCAAGATATTCAAAACTGTTCACATTTCCATCTGTTGTTAGCAGTCAACCAAGATATTCAAAACTGTTCACATTTCCATCTGTTAGCAGTCAACCAAGATATTCAAAACTGTTCACATTTCCATCTGTTGTTAGCAGTGAACCAAGATATTCAAAACTGTTCACATTTCCATCTGTTGTTAGCAGTCAACCAAGATATTCAAAACTGTTCACATTTTCTATTTTGTCACCGTTGATAAAAATACCTTTTGTCATGTTCTTTTTATCTGTTGTCATTATTTTTATTTTGACAAGAGATAGTTTTAGTTTAGTCGTCGGATCACTATCACTGCACGTCGAACAAATTAGTCCATAAGTGCTCCGATCTCTCCCCTCAGTATGTCCATCAGCGTGTGGCGACTAACGACACCGGTTCTTTGTTGGTTTACAATTCTTCTTTGTCTGCCAGCATAGCGTTCTTGTCGAGCTACACCACACTTAACTTTGAGTTCTTGCAGTCTGGTTAGTGTTGTGGATTCACCGCTATTACGTGAATCATGTACACGCCCTCTCTCCCTTAAGGAATTTATAATATCAGCCTGGTCCATTGCTCGTCCGCTTTGGACAGCAGCCATACCTGCAAGCCTATCCGCACGTTCATTCCCCTTACACCTGCATGCCCTGGCACAAAATAAAACTGATCTTTGTCAGCTTAGACCTCCCCAGTGATTCTATCCAATGTCTCCTAGCCCATCCTGTTTCAATCTTCCTGAGCATACTCATTGAGTCACTGAGAAAACATGCATGGATAAAAGTCTGTGATTCTAGCCAAATCATCGCTTTGGTAACCGCCATGATTTCCATAGTGAGACTGCTTGTAGTCACGGCAAAACCACCACTGTCTTCCTTCACAACATCACCTCCGACCTGAGCAGTGAAAGCCCACGAGCTCCGCACATGTCGAATCACCGAACCATCCGTATAAATGATTACATCATGCTCAGATGCGTTCTCAGAAATTAATGCCTGAACCTCTGCCTCCACAACAAGTGGGTTATGTTGCCTGCATTCTTTATCAAGTTCGATGCATACAGAAAAGGATGTAGCGATTGCTCTGGCACTGGTATCCATTCTTCACCGGGATCAATGTCTTCAAGTGTACACACCTGTTCAATACAGTCCTCGGCCTGACCCATCCAAGATTTTCCTCTTTATAACCTATTTCCTTTTTGTCTCTTTATTTCCAAGTGCAGAGGATGTTGTTTGTCAGCATTGACTCGAAGGTATGCTCGTGCACGGCTCATCAGTATTCTATACTCCATAGTAGGATAGTCAAGGAGATAGCGCATCGCCCTGCACGACGTGTCTTTAGTGCAACCAAGTATAATGCGCATCGCCTCGTTCTGTATTCTTTCCAGTCGTTCTATCTGACTATGACTGAGAGTCAGGATCGCCAGCACATACTCAAGCACAGAAAGGACCAGACCCTGGTATAAAAGACAAAGATGGCGCTGTTCACAATCCGCCGCAGCCATTACCCTCATCGCCAGCAAACCTTTCCCCGCCTTCATTATCACATGAGCTACGTGTTCCGTAAAAGCTAGACTACGATCAAAACGCAACCCCAGGTATTTCATAGACTGAGATCGCTCCACCACCTCTGAACACAAAACCACAGATGGTGTTGGAGTGTTGACGATGTGGTTATTTAAAGAGAACCATGTCACCGCTGCTTTTGTGGGTGACGAGATAAACGAACATGACATAAGATATTTTTATCAACGGAGAGAAATTAGAAAACATTATGCTATCAGTGCCAAACCTGGACGCTGACATCAAACGATGCTAACATCAAACGATAGAAGAAAACTAGTCACAACAGAGATGAGGTGTCGAGGCAGAATGATGGGAGTATCAAGAAGAGACCAGTTTATAAATGAAGACATCAGGAAAAAAGTGGGTACAACAACATCAGTACTGAGCTTCACCAAGAATAACAAATTAAATTGTTTGGCCACATAAGCAGATTACTAAAAGACTGTGTGCCCCAAAGAGCAATGTTACTTCGATATAGTGGATACAAAGAGCAATGTTACTCCGATATAGTGGATACAAAACAAAAGAGCAATGTTACTTCGATATAGTGGATACAAAGAGCAATGTTACTCCGATATAGTGGATACAAAGAGCAATGTTACTCCGATATAGTGGATACAAAGAGCAATGTTACTCCGATATAGTGGATACAAAGAGCAATGTTACTCCGATATAGTGGATACAAAGAGCAATGTTACTCCGATATAGTGGATACAAAGAGCAATGTTACTTCGATATAGTGGATACAAAGAGCAATGTTACTCCGATATAGTGGATACAAAGAGCAATGTTACTCCGATATAGTGGATACAAAGAGCAATGTTACTCCGATATAGTGGATACAAAGAGCAATGTTAATCCGATATAGTGGATACAAAGAGCAATGTTACTCCGATATAGTGGATACAAAGAGCAATGTTACTCCGATATAGTGGATACAAAGAGCAATGTTACTCCGATATAGTGGATACAAAGAGCAATGTTACTCCGATATAGTGGATACAAAGAGCAATGTTACTCCGATATAGTGGATACAAAGAGCAATGTTACTTCGATATAGTGGATACAAAGAGCAATGTTACTCCGATATAGTGGATACAAAACAAAAGAGCAATGTTACTCCGATATAGTGGATACAAAGAGCAATGTTACTCGATATAGTGGATACAAAGAGCAATGTTATCTCGATATAGTGGATACAAAGAGCAATGTTACTCGATATAGTGGATACAAAGAGCAATGTTATCTCGATATAGTGGATACAAAGAGCAATGTTACTCCGATATAGTGGATACAAAGAGCAATGTTACTTCGATATAGTGGATACAAAGAGCAATGTTACTCCGATATAGTGGATACAAAGAGCAATGTTACTCCGATATAGTGGATACAAAGAGCAATGTTACTTCGATATAGTGGATACAAAGAGCAATGTTACTTCGATATAGTGGATACAAAGAGCAATGTTACTTCGATATAGTGGATACAAAGAGCAATGTTACTTCGATATAGTGGATACAAAGAGCAATGTTACTTCGATATAGTGGATACAAAGAGCAATGTTACTCCGATATAGTGGATACAAAGAGCAATGTTACTCCGATATAGTGGATACAAAGAGCAATGTTACTCCGATATAGTGGATACAAAGAGCAATGTTACTCCGATATAGTGGATACAAAGAGCAATGTTACTTCGATATAGTGGATACAAAGAGCAATGTTACTTCGATATAGTGGATACAAAGAGCAATGTTACTTCGATATAGTGGATACAAAGAGCAATGTTACTCCGATATAGTGGATACAAAGAGCAATGTTACTCCGATATAGTGGATACAAAGAGCAATGTTACTCCGATATAGTGGATACAAAGAGCAATGTTATCTGATATAGTGGATACAAAGAGCAATGTTACTTCGATATAGTGGATACAAAGAGCAATGTTACTCCGATATAGTGGATACAAAGAGCAATGTTACTTCGATATAGTGGATACAAAGAGCAATGTTACTCCGATATAGTGGATACAAAGAGCAATGTTACTCCGATATAGTGGATACAAAGAGCAATGTTACTCGATATAGTGGATACAAAGAGCAATGTTACTCGATATAGTGGATACAAAGAGCAATGTTATCTCGATATAGTGGATACAAAGAGCAATGTTACTCCGATATAGTGGATACAAAGAGCAATGTTACTCCGATATAGTGGATACAAAGAGCAATGTTACTCCGATATAGTGGATACAAAGAGCAATGTTACTCCGATATAGTGGATACAAAGAGCAATGTTACTCCGATATAGTGGATAGAAAGAGCATTGTTACTCGATATAGTGGATACAAAGAGCAATGTTACTCCGATATAGTGGATACAAAGAGCAATGTTACTCCGATGTAGTGGATACAAAGAGCAATGTTACTCCGATGTAGTGGATACAAAGAGCAATGTTACTTCGATATAGTGGATACAAAGAGCAATGTTACTTCGATATAGTGGATACAAAGAGCAATGTTACTCCGATATAGTGGATACAAAGAGCAATGTTACTCCGATATAGTGGATACAAAGAGCAATGTTACTCCGATATAGTGGATACAAAGAGCAATGTTACTTCGATATAGTGGATACAAAGAGCAATGTTACTCCGATATAGTGGATACAAAGAGCAATGTTACTTCGATATAGTGGATACAAAGAGCAATGTTACTTCGATATAGTGGATACAAAGAGCAATGTTACTCCGATATAGTGGATACAAAGAGCAATGTTACTCCGATATAGTGGATACAAAGAGCAATGTTACTCCGATATAGTGGATACAAAGAGCAATGTTACTTCGATATAGTGGATACAAAGAGCAATGTTACTTCGATATAGTGGATACAAAGAGCAATGTTACTCCGATATAGTGGATACAAAGAGCAATGTTACTTCGATATAGTGGATACAAAGAGCAATGTTACTTCGATATAGTGGATACAAAGAGCAATGTTACTCCGATATAGTGGATACAAAGAGCAATGTTACTCCGATATAGTGGATACAAAGAGCAATGTTACTCCGATATAGTGGATACAAAGAGCAATGTTACTCCGATATAGTGGATACAAAGAGCAATGTTATCTCGATATAGTGGATACAAAGAGCAATGTTACTCCGATATAGTGGATACAAAGAGCAATGTTACTTCGATATAGTGGATACAAAGAGCAATGTTACTCCGATATAGTGGATACAAAGAGCAATGTTACTCCGATATAGTGAATACAAAGAGCAATGTTACTCCGATATAGTGGATACAAAGAGCAATGTTACTTCGATATAGTGGATACAAAGAGCAATGTTACTCCGATATAGTGGAAACAAAGAGCAATGTTACTCCGATATAGTGGATACAAAGAGCAATGTTACTTCGATATAGTGGATACAAAGAGCAATGTTACTCCGATATAGTGGATACAAAGAGCAATGTTACTTCGATATAGTGGATACAAAGAGCAATGTTACTTCGATATAGTGGATACAAAGAGCAATGTTACTTCGATATAGTGGATACAAAGAGCAATGTTACTTCGATATAGTGGATACAAAGAGCAATGTTACTCCGATATAGTGGATACAAAGAGCAATGTTACTCCGATATAGTGGATACAAAGAGCAATGTTACTCCGATATAGTGGATACAAAGAGCAATGTTACTCCGATATAGTGGATACAAAGAGCAATGTTACTTCGATATAGTGGATACAAAGAGCAATGTTACTTCGATATAGTGGATACAAAGAGCAATGTTACTCCGATATAGTGGATAGAAAGAGCAATGTTATTCCGATATAGTGGATACAAAGAGCAATGTTACTCCGATATAGTGGATACAAAGAGTAATGTTACTCCGATATAGTGGATACAAAGAGCAATGTTACTCCGATATAGTGGATACAAAGAGCAATGTTAATCCGATATAGTGGATACAAAGAGCAATGTTACTCCGATATAGTGGATACAAAGAGCAATGTTACTCCGATATAGTGGATACAAAGAGCAATGTTACTCTGATATAGTGGATACAAAGAGCAATGTTACTCTGATATAGTGGATACAAAGAGCAATGTTACTCCGATATAGTGGATACAAAGAGCAATGTTAATCCGATATAGTGGATACAAAGAGCAATGTTACTCCGATATAGTGGATACAAAGAGCAATGTTACTCTGATATAGTGGATACAAAGAGCAATGTTACTCCGATATAGTGGATACAAAGAGCAATGTTACTCCGATATAGTGGATACAAAGACAAAAGGTTGTCCACACAAAAGATGGACCTCAGAAATAACAGCGGTGAGCGGTGATGAAAAACTATATATATGAAGCACACACAAAAGCCCATTCTAAAAATCTCTTCATATCCTGACTCTGTGAGGCAAAACAGGATTGGAGAAGAGAAATTCTCAGTACTGTTGATTCCCTAGTATGTCCAGCTGACTATGGGTACCTAATATTTTAAGTTGGGGAAAAAAATTCAAAATCTACTATGCTCTGTGGGGGCTAGTACACAATGAATAAGGTGTCAAGTCCAGGGAAGGAAAACTGACTGGGGCCTTCACCTTCAAGTGGTGACCTAACACACAGTGAATAAAATGTCAAAGTCAATGATGAAAGCTGACCAGGTCCCTACTTCACCTCCAAAAGGTGGCCTAACACACTGAATAAAATGTCAAGGTCATTGAAGGAAAGCTGACCAGGTCCCTACTTCACCTCCAAAAGGTGGCCTAACACACAGGGAATAAAATGTCAAGGTCAGTGAAGGAAAGCTGACCAGGTCCCTACTTCACCTTCAAGAGGTGACCCTGATAGTGAGATAAAAAATGAAAGACAGATCACACAAAAACAAAAAAAAGCAACAATAAGAATGATTGTGTCTGATCGAGAGATGTAGATATAACAGTTGAGGGAAGTTGACAATCTTCCAGTATTGATATTTCTCTGTGTCTGATCGAGAGATGTAGATATAACAGTTGAGGGAAGTTGACAATCTTCCAGTATTGATATTTCTCTGTGTCTATATTGAAGAATATATTGTGTTCTTATTTCAGATATGGTGGTTTCTCATTTGGCTTGGTGCAGTCATATGTACCAGAAAACTTTGGTTTGAATGCCCCGACACTGTTTAAAAAACTTGCTGTTAGAAATGTGGCAACGGTGCGTAGTTCATACATTTATCTTAGATATCACATTTCTTATCTTGAATGTTGTATCTCTTATCTTGTATGTTGTATCTCTCATCTTGTATGTTGTATCTCTTATCTTGAATGTTGTATCTCTTATCTTGTATGTTGTATCTCTTATCTTGTATGTTGTATCTCTTATCTTGAATGTTGTATCTCTTATCTTGAATGTTGTATCTCTTATCTTGAATGTTGTATCTCTTATCTTGAATGTTGTACCTCTCATCTTGTATGTTGTATCTCTTATCTTGTATGTTGTATCTCTCATCTTGTATGTTGTATCTCTCATCTTGTATGTTGTATCTCTTATCTTGTATGTTGTATCTCTTATCTTGTATGTTGAATCTCTCATCTTGAATGTTGTATCTCTCATCTTGTATGTTGTATCTCTCATCTTGTATGTTGTATCTCTCATCTTGTATGTTGTATCTCTCATCTTGAATGTTGTATCTCTTATCTTGTATGTTGTATCTCTTATCTTGTATGTTGTATCTCTTATCTTGTATGTTGTATCTCTCATCTTGTATGTTGTATCTCTCATCTTGTATGTTGTATCTCTCATCTTGTATGTTGTATCTCTCATCTTGGATGTTGTATCTCTTATCTTGGATGTTGTATCTCTTATCTTGTATGTTGTATCTCTTATCTTGAATGTTGTATCTCTTATCTTGTATGTTGTATCTCTTATCTTGAATGTTGTATCTCTTATCTTGAATGTTGTATCTCTTATCTTGTATGTTGCATCTCTCATCTTGTATGTTGCATCTCTCATCTTGTATGTTGTATCTCTTATCTTGTATGTTGTATCTCTTATCTTGAATGTTGTATCTCTCATCTTGTATGTTGTATCTCTCATCTTGTATGTTGTATCTCTTATCTTGTATGTTGTATCTCTTATCTTGAATGTTGTATCTCTTATCTTGAATGTTGTATCTCTTATCTTGTATGTTGTATCTCTCATCTTGAATGTTGTATCTCTCATCTTGTATGTTGTATCTCTTATCTTGAATGTTGTATCTCTTATCTTGAATGTTGTATCTCTTATCTTGAATGTTGTATCTCTTATCTTGTATGTTGTATCTCTTATCTTGTATGTTGTATCTCTTATCTTGAATGTTGTATCTCTCATCTTGTATGTTGTATCTCTCATCTTGTATGTTGTATCTCTCATCTTGTATGTTGTATCTCTTATCTTGTATGTTGTATCTCTTATCTTGAATGTTGTATCTCTTATCTTGAATGTTGTATCTCTTATCTTGTATGTTGTATCTCTCATCTTGTATGTTGTATCTCTTATCTTGTATGTTGTATCTCTTATCTTCTATGTTGTATCTCTCATCTTGAATGTTGTATCTCTTATCTTGTATGTTGTATCTCTTATCTTGAATGTTGTATCTCTTATCTTGAATATCATACATTTATAACTTGGTTATCTCTATCATCTCATAGCTTGAATATTATCGTGACAGCTTGAGTATCATAGTTTGACAATATCTCATTTTCAATATGACTCGACAGTTTGAACATTCTAATAAAGGACATAGTTCACACATCGCAGCTTACAACAAGGTTATCAATGAAGTTTCAGAATTGGTAGAGAACCTCTAAGTGCTGAAAGAAAAGTTTGTGTTTGTAATGACGAAAGACAGGTCTAGAACACAGTGACAACTGGTAAAATGAATGGGAAACGAGACAAGAGAACAACAGAGAGAGAGAAATTCTGGACAGTCTGGCTTCATGGCACGGTACAGTGTTAAGTTCTAAATTCATAATCTGACAGTATTGTGCTGAGGCTCGAAGGAAGCAAAGAATAGTACCACTGCGACCTACAAGGGATGTCGTAAGAGGCGACTGAGGCAGGGGCCTAGGTAAGTTACCCTAGTAAATAAAAAGCATCGCAGAAATTGGATATGCTGTCCTACTCGTAGATGCATAACTGGCACAACATACAATTGCTGTTAGGCTCAAATCACATACAGATTACAAAGAGCAGTTTAACAAGGGGGCCATTTAGAGCGTTGAAAGAAGAAGAAGAATTTATAGTCAGCATTAAGGACAGATGTTTCTGGAGATCCACGATTGCCTCCGTCAGCTAACATGGCACACGATGATGATTACCAGTTTCCAGATGGGATCAGATCATAATTTTCTGACTGTGCACAGAACACAACAAACTAAAACAGCATCTATACCACAGCTTCAAGATTGACACAACAGATCTGTGTACTCGTGGTACTATTTCACACAACAGATCTGTGTACTCGTGGTACTATTTCACACAACAGATCTGTGTACTCGTGGTACTATTTCACACAACAGATCTGTGTACTCGTGGTACTATCTCACACAACAGATCTGTGTACTCGTGGTACTATTTCACACAACAGATCTGTGTACTCGTGGTACTATTTCACACAACAGATCTGTGTACTGGTGGTACTATTTCACACAACAGTTGATAAACATCTACTGTAGGCCTAGCTAATGTGGGAGCTAGTTGATAGAGAGATACATGGTCATGTCCTATCTCCCTTCATGAAAAACATGACAACAATGTTGCATACCTAGTGTTGACTGCTACTTTTGTCAGAGTAAACAATGTTGCATACCTAGTGTTGACTGCTACTTTTGTCAGAGTAAACAATGTTGCATACCTAGTGTTGACTGCTACTTTTGTCAGAGTAGAAGTCTGAAATGTGAACCATAAAGATACCAAACCACATGATCTCAGACCACACACTTTCAAACAACACCACATGCTCTCAAACCAAACACTTTTGAACGACACCACATGCTCTCACAACATACACTCTTCAACCACATCACATGCTCTCAAACCACACACTTTTAAACCACACAATATGCTCTCAAACCAAACTACTTAATCTCGGACCACACACACTTTCAAACGACACCATATGCTCTCAAACCACACCACACACTCTTAAACTACAAAACGTTCTCAAATCAATCAACATGCTCTCAAACCACACACTCAGAGTGCACACTCTCAAGTCACACCATGCATACTTTGAAATCACACCACACATACTTTGAAATCACACCACACACAGTCTCAAACCATATCACAAATAAGCATAGTCTGAACAAAAATACAATTCTTGTCACTCCACAGATGTGGTTCAACCACAAAGGCTATCATTCTATGGCAGTCTACCTGAATGCTTTGAATAATGCCATCTTGAGGGCCAACCTGCCAGCCAGTAAAGGCAACCCAGCTGCCTATGGTTTCACTCTGTACAACCATCCATGGAATGATACCAACAGCGAGTTGTTTTCCCCTGGACTACATGTATGTTATATTACCACTACTAGCATAAACATATTGCTGATATAAAAATGATATTGTCACTAATATCACAAGTAGTATACTATGAATGTCCCAGTTGTTATTTGTGTTTGTCTATCAACCACTTGTTAACCACACTTTGTCATCTCTGTATGATTTGCACCAGAGAGCATGCATACTTGGTGCCATATTTAGGCACATACAGTCTGTAAGTCATCATCATCAGGTGCTATGCCAGCTGGAGTAGGTGATCATGGATCTCCACAAATCTCTGTCCCTGGTGTTTGCTATCATCTCAGATGTTGACGCGCTACTGTGCCATGAAGTCAGGCTATCAAAAATTGTCTCTCTCTGTCTTCCTCTGTCTCATCTACCCTGGATTTGACAGGTTGTTCACAATGTGTTGTAAACAACCAACATTGTCATGTTTCACAAAGAACACAATAAAGCAATGCACATCTGAATGTCAACAGTGTGTGGTATTCAAGCCCACTTCTTAGTCTGTGACAGCTTCTTCACTGCTTACTGGGTACCATCTGTTTGTACAGCTACCGGCTTGTGTTCATTCTTTAGTAACCACTTTTAAACCCCCTCGTTGTAACTTGTATATAAGCAATGAGTATGAGCACTATGTGCCCACAGCATGAATTATGTGTATGTTATACTGCAGCATATCTGACAGTTTCGAGGTTAAGAGTGGTGTCAAGCAGGGCTGTGCCCTTGCCCCCACTCTCTTTGGCATCTTCTTTGCAGTCCTTTTGAACCACACCTTAGGGGACGCTGACGGTGATGTTTTCATCCGCACTAGATCTGATGGTTCACCTTACATTTTGTATGAATTTTTGGGTAAAAACACCCCCAAAAACAGCTTTTTTGACCAAATTTTGAGGAAATTTTTACCCAAAAATTTATAAAAATTTAATATTTAATATATCCTAAAAATCATGTGTAATATTTTAGATATTACAATTCGCACTTAGAGTGAAAACAGAATTCATTTATATTCATTAGATTCAGAGCCTTAGGGATTGTAAATTTTGTGTTTGGTGGCCATTTTGTATTGTTTCCAAGGCAACGCTTTTACATTTTTTTACAAATTTTTTTCTACTCTTTTAAGTCATAATTTCAAAATGGTTATACAAATTTTACATTAATGTGAAAACAACGAAAATAGTTTCATGATCCCAACACTACCGAATTCCTCCGTAACTTGCTCGCTTAAGAGCCAAGATAAAAATGACAGAAATTCTTCTCAAGAACCTCCTTTTGCTGACGATGCTGCCTTAGTCGCCCACAGTGAGACTACACTGCAATGCCTAATCAATAATTTGTCAAAGGTATGCGACCTATTTTCTCTAACTACAAGTGTCTCCAAAACAGTTGTTTTATGTCAGGGAGGTAACACAATAAATATCACTTTAAATGGCAACTATCTAACACCAGTTCAAAAATTCTGCTATCTTGGGTTCATGGTCACTGCCAGCCTTTCTCTTGATGAAGAAATCAACGCTCGTATAGGAGTGCGGCTACTACATTCGGCATACTATCAAAGCGAGCGTGGGACAACACAAAACTGACATTTGCAGACAAAGATTCAAATATATTGAGCCTGTGTAATTAGTTCTTTACTATATGGCTCAGAAACATGGACAGCCTACTCAAGACACGAGATGAGACTTAACATCTTTCACCTTCGATGTCTCCGCAAGATTATGAACATCAGGTGGGACGACAAGATAACCAACTCTGAAGTACTGCAACGTGCAAACCTGCCTTCCATCATGGGCATGCTCAGCAGTGGACGACTAAGATGATTGGGGCATGTGAGAAAAATGGAAACTTGTTGCATACCAAAACAAATGTTGTGCTGTGAACTTTCGGAGGGGAGGAGGCACAAGGGCAGACCACTGCTCAGATATAAAGATGTCTTCAAATCCTCAATGAAAAACTTTTCTATAGGTCCCAGCACATGGGAAAAACTAGCTGATGACAGAGTTGTGTGGAAAGCCAAATTGCAAAAGGGCGCAGAGTCTTTTGAGAAGAGACTTATGTATGAGCTGAAAGACAAGAGAGAAAAGCGAAAACTCAGAACGTCTGCAAAGACGAAAAAGGCCATATATACTTCTTGGTCTGTGTTCCTAGATGGGTCAAGTAGAGTTCTACAGACTTGTCACAATACCTAACTGAGTGCGCACAGCCAAAGCTGCGCTTGTCACCCAGGCACTCCCAGTCAAACTCAATAGTAGAGGATATAATTTGAAGATTGCAGCCATTCCTCAGCCTAGAGACGGTTCACCAGGAAGGATGATAAGAGTGCAATCGCCCTCCACCTACAACTCTCCCGGCATACCACCCCGTACCACCAAACCATGACTCTCTGCTCGTAGAGAATGTACGCTGGGAAACCTGGATCAACATTATGGTCAGTTGACAAAATGATCTTGAACTGTGACAGCCCATGATAGAGCATCTACTGTCATCTACAGGATGGTTTTATGGATGGATGGATCTCCACTGTCTTCACTCTGGACTGGACTCCTTTCATTGTATGAGTTGTCAAGCAAAGTATTCATGATTATAAATGACTATTTCATGTACAACTTGTTTACTTGTATTCTACTTCTTAGTCTCAGATGTCAGATTGAATCTTATCTTATCTTAACCACATTTGCCGTGAAGCGACATGGGGAGAGTTCGTTTTCTATCTTGTGCCAGGTGTGTTGCGCTTGACGTTGTAAGTCTATGCTTTCGCAGGGACTCTTGAGATGTTATCTATCCATCGTGTTCTTGGCCTACCTTGTGCTCTGCGCCCTGAGTGTCGATTATTATAGGCACGTGATGGTAGTAAATGTGGTTCCATTCTCATTAGATGGCCGAACCACTTGATTCTTTGCTTCTCGATGTACTGTATGTATGGTATAGTACCAACGATGCTTCTGATATTCTCGTTTCTCACTCTATCTCACCTTGTAGCGACAGCTTTTCATAGCCATCTCATTTCACATGTTGTAATCTTTCTTTCTTGTGTCTTAGTGAGGGGCCATGTTTGGCACTGATAGCAGAGACTTGGAATAAATATGCAGTTTATCAGTTGTCGTTCAAATCAGTTGTCAGTTTGAATATGTTGAAGAAATACATTGGCGGTCAGCTGTAACTTTTCATGTTTGTATAGAGTTTGTTGAAGAAATACATTGGCGGTCAGCTGTAACTTTTCATGTTTGTATAGAGTTTGTTGAAGAAATACATTGGCGGTCAGCTGTAACTTTTCATGTTTGTATAGAGTTTGTTGAAGAAATACATTGGCGGTCAGCTGTAACTTTTCATGTTTGTATAGAGTTTGTTGAAGAAATACATTGGCGGTCAGCTGTAACTTTTCATGTTTGTATAGAGTTTGTTGAAGAAATACATTGGCGGTTAGCTGTAACTTTTCATGTTTGTATAGAGTTTGTTGAAGAAATACATTGGCGGTCAGCTGTAACTTTTCATGTTTGTATAGAGTTTGTTGAAGAAATACATTGGCGGTCAGCTGTAACTTTTCATGTTTGTATAGAGTTTGTTGAAGAAATACATTGGCGGTCAGCTGTAACTTTTCATGTTTGTATAGAGTTTGTTGAAGAAATACATTGGCGGTCAGCTGTAACTTTTCATGTTTGTATAGAGTTTGCCCAAGAAGGCTAATGGTGATGGCCACATACATTTCTTGTTCATCATTTCTTGACCCCCTTTTACAACAGATGTTCTTAAACTATTTTGTTTGTATTACAGTTACACTCTCAACACTATTTGTGAAGCTCACAAAAGTCTGTTCTAGAAATCACATCTTATCCTGATGTTGTGAGACAAAACAGGATTATATAAAATGAAACAAAGCAGTTGCACTCTGCAGAAGTCCTAGCTTTAACCTTTTGAATAGATCAAGTTTTGAGTTTAGTCAACAGATTTTCTTCTAACGCTCCATATCGACCACTTGTTAACCACTCTTTGTGATTTCTATGTGATCTATGCCTAAGAGTAATTCTGCATTGTGCCAGTTATGCGCCTACAGGTAGGCCAGCACCTCAGATTTCTTCAACGCTTTTTATTTACTAGGGTAGCTTCCATAGGTCCCTATCTCAGTCACCTCTTACGACATGCCTTGTAGGTCGCAGTGTTACTATTTTTGCTCCCCTGTGGGCTCCAGCAACACACGGGCGGATCAATAAATAATCATCCCTGCACATTGAACCATATAGTTTATAAGTGCTCTAATCTCTTCCTTAGGATGTGACTCAGCATGCGACAACTGATGACACAAGTTGTACTGGTTTACTATTCTTCTATATTTGACTACAGCTCACTGGTGTTGGTATTCTTGAAGTCTGATTATGGTTGCAGATTTACTCATATTTGTCGAATCGTTTACACATCCTGCCTCCTTTACAGCATTCAGACTGTCAGCCTGATTCATTTCTCAACTCCTTTCTGCAATAGCATCCGCAAGGCAATTTTGTAACTGCATGCACTAAACACTAAATTATATCACATTGTTGTTAGTCTTGACTTTCTAAGAGATTCCAATCACTGGCAATCAAAGCCCAGCCTCTCATTGTTCCTGTATATGCTCACTGAGTCAATGAGAAAGCAGACATGAGTAAAGTAAAATACTAGTTTTAATCTTCAATGATCTAGTAGTTATTGGACTTGTGTGTCCTTCTGTCCAGTGCCATGTAGTATACATACCACTGGAGAATTTGGGTGTCTGTGGATTTTCTTCCTACCTCGAACATGATTCAGCATTGAATTGCTCTAGCACTAGCAGGTTCAGTGTTGTTCAGTGCTGCTCTGTGCTGCTCAGTGCTGCTCAGGGCTGCTCTGTGCTGCTCATTGCTGCTCAATACTGCTGAATAATACATTAGTCGCGGTAGAATTAACTGTGCTCATTAGTAATTATTCATGTTTTTTTTAATTTTTATTGCTGACAGTTGTGTTTGTTTGCATCCTCAGACTTGAAGGATCTGATGTGCTGATTTCTATTTTTATCATTGCGGCCATGTCGTTTGTGCCAGCTAGTTTTGTAGTGTTCCTTGTATATGAGAAGTCAACCAAGGCCAAACATTTACAGTTTGTCACTGGCATGAATCCTGTTATGTATTGGCTAGGAAACTATGTTTGGGATATGGTGAGTAGTCATATATACTTTGCTGTGAAAAATAATAAGGGGCCAGTGGGACCTACGCAACAACCACAAGTAGTTTGGCAATAGAGATTCGGACGGTTATGGAGGCGATGAAATGGTTGACATCTCACAACTACTCTCGTGTTTTCATACTCAGTGACTCCATGAGCATGATTCATAAAGTCGAATCAGGAATGGTGAAACGTAACTGGGTGGAGGTACTGGTACAGACAATGATCAGAGAAATCACCTTAATTTTTGTCCCTGGGCATGCAGGGGTTAGGTTGTAATGAACGAGCTGATAGATTGGCTGGCTTGGCTACAATATAAGAGGAGCTGCCATGGATGGAAATGATATTCTTCACGCATTGAGAGAGTCTTTCCGAACAGAGGAGTTTCAGGGCTGTGGATGCCATTTGCTGACCAGATTGAGAGAGATGGGTGTCAATATTGGTGCAGCTCGAAAAGAACGACATACTAAATATGCAGAAATTGATTAATCAACATTGAACTGGCGTGTTGGGCTGCTGGACGCTGCTAGATTTGCTGAGGCGGAGATCGGAGCACCTATGGACATGTCCGGAGTGCTATGATGATAGTCCTCATATAACTAACTAATTAACTAACTAACTTTGCCGGGAACATTCGGGAAATATGAAAGCACATCAGAGAATCCACATTCCCTCTAGTTAGTTTAAATAAGTTTAGTTAAGTTTAGTTTAGTTAAGTTTAGTTCAGCTAGTGTAGTTTAGTGATGGGCATCTATGGCTTAACAATAGTGAGCTCGGTTCAAACTCGGCGGTGGGCAGCTTGGAAGCAAATTTGTCTATGTTGATTTTTACGAATGGTAAAAATAGACCTCACCGTTCAGAAAGCAATGGCAAACTACTGAATGTATAAGTGATGCCTAGAAAATCAACTTTGAAACTGTGTTTGATGGCGAGGACCTGTAAATGAGATACAATTTTCAGTTGAGTTTACTCAACAGATAATCATTACTGCACATGAAAGCAATCTCTTTTTCCCCCAGTATGTCTTTTAGTTTGTAACAACTAGTGGCACCAGTTCTCTGTTTATTTACTATTCTTCTTTCACTTCCAGCATAGCACTATTTTTTATCTGCACCACGTTTGATTTGGTATACATGCAGTCTGGTTGCAGATGCAGATTCACCATCATTCCTTGAATTATTTACATACCATATCTGCCTTAGAACATTTTAACTATCAGCCTGGTCCATTGCTCATCTGTATTGAACAGAAGACATGTCAGTAAGTGCATCAGCCCACATGCTTTAAAAGTAAATTGTCTATTTGACTTCATGTTTCTGTCCACCTTAGTTGTTGTTCCTATATTATCCCTTATATTACATTGTTTAACTGTAGTCTTCTCTTTTATCTGTCTTTATCAAAGTTCATATTTAACTCGTTCTTGTTTTCATTTTTGTAGGCCAACTATGTGATACCTGCCTTCATGTGCATCATGATACTCCTCATTTTTCAAATACCAGCATATGTCTCTGCAGCTAATTTACCATCAGTCATAGCACTCTTCTTGATGTATGGGTAAGTTGAAGTTCTTGATGTATGGGTAAGTTGAAGTTCTTGATGTATGACTAAGTTGAAGTTCTTGATGTATGGGTAAGTTGAAGTTCTTGATGTATGACTAAGTTGAAGTTCTTGATGTATGGCTAAGTTGAAGTTCTTGATGTATGACTAAGTTGAAGTTCTTGATGTATGGCTAATTTGAAGTTCTTGATGTATGGCTAAGTTGAAGTTCTTGATGTATGGGTAAGTTGAAGTTCTTGATGTATGGCTAAGTTGAAGTTCTTGATGTATGACTAAGTTGAAGTTCTTGATGTATGGCTAAGTTGAAGTTCTTGATGTATGGCTAAGTTGAAGTTCTTGATGTATGGGTAAGTTGAAGTTCTTGATGTATGTCTAAGTTGAAGTTCTTGATGTATGGGTAAGTTGAAGTTCTTGATGTATGGCTAAGTTGAAGCCATACATTTGTTAAAACGGAGACAATTGCTATACAGGAAAACAGGAAATATATCCATCGAAAAACATCAATTAAAACAAGTTTGATGTACCTAGGGAGCAATTTTTCAGCAAATGGAAGAATAACTAATGAAATTCAATATAGATGTAATAAAGCTAATGAAATCATAGAACTAATGGCACCAATTTTGAAATGCAAGCACGTCACCTTCTTCTTCTTCTTTTGTTGTCACACTGCTACCAGGTTGTTGCCCAGTGTTGTGGTTTTCTGTTTTTGTCTTGCACTATTCTGGTGGCTTGTGTGATTGCTCTTTCACATGATTCTGCAACGCCATCTAACCATCTTTTCCGTGGTTACCCTCACGTCACCATGAACACTAAAATAGTATTGTCCAACACAATCTTCCTTCCAACATTATGCCATCAGTACCAAAACTGGATGCTGACAACGAGCGATGAAGAAAACTAGTCATAACAGAGAGGAAGTATCTATGCAGAATGCTGGAAGTATCAAGAAGAGACCGGTTTAGAAATGAAAACATCAGGAAAAAAGTGGATACAACATCAGTACTGAATTTCATCAAGTAACAATAAATTAAATGATTTGGCCACATAAGCAGATTACCAACAGACGATGCACCTTGTAGTACAATGCTATGCTGATATACAGTGGATAATAATAGCCGTCTATCGCAAGCGATGATGACAACAATCTCAGACGTGTACTGTTGCACCTCTATGGTGTGTGCGGAGGTGACTGTAGAGTCCAATCCTAGAACAGAATCCCGACCACAGGTGGGGCATACATGATCAAGGTTAGACATGTGAGTGTTGTGTGCTCTGTCTTTTCGTGCTGCTCGTTTTCTCTGTGACTCAACAATACGATGATTCTCAGCTATTCGGGTTCCTCTTTTGTTGTTACAGCGCCACATTTGGCGATCTTGCGCAAGGATTCCCAGCACGTATTGTCTATATATCGAAGCATTTCAGAGACACTTTAAGAGTGTCTTTAAAGCGTTTTCTGTCCACCAGCTAAACGTCTGCCCCTTCAAGCTCGCCATACATCAACTGTTTTGGGATGCGTTTATCAGGCATTCGAACAACGTGACCGACCCATCTCAGTTGGGCCTTCTGCAACAGGGTGTTGGCGCTTGGGATCTTTGCTCTTGTGAGGACTTCGCTGTCTGGAATTTTGTCCTGCCAGTTTATTTTTAGTATTCTGCGTAGACAGCTTGTGTGGAAATGGTTTAATTTTCTTGCATGTCTGCTATACACTGTCCATGTCTCGCTTGCGTACAGCAGCGTGGTTAGCACTATGGCCTGGTAAACTTTCAGCTTTGTGACTATGCTTATCCCCTTCCGTTCCCACACAGTGACACGTAACCTTTCGAACGCAGCACTGGCTTTGGATATCCTATTGTGGACCTCAGAATCTATGTTTGCCGATCTGGATAGGAGGCTGCCAAGATAATCAAAGTTGTCCGTTGACTGGAGACGCTGGTGTTTAATGTTGATGACTGGATCGTAATACTGTTCTCTAGGGGCGGGCTGGAACATGACCTCTGTTTTTGGTGTTAATGGTGAGGCCAAACCTATCACAGGCCATTGAGAACTTGTCCATGTAAGTCTGCATTTCTTCCTCAGAGTTGGTAGCGAGGGCACAGTCATCAGCAAACAACAGGTTTGAGATAGTTGATTCTTTTACCTTGGTGGAGGATTTTAACCTCCGAAGATTGAATAGGTTACCGTCTGTCCTGTATCTAATCTTTCCCCATGTTGCCGCCTTCCCAAAAGACATCCGTGAGCATGGCAGCAAACATCATGCTGAAGAGTGTTGGGGCCAGTACACAGCCCTGTTTGACGCCGTTGGTGACATGGAAGGCTTCCGACAGCTCCTTCGCAAGTCCACGTGCCATCATGCCCTCGTGAAACTGTTGAACGATCTTGATGAATTTCCTTGGGCATCCAAATTTTTCCATGATCTTCCATAGACCCTCCCTGTTAACAGTGTATACAGTGGATACAAAGCAAAAGGCAGTACACACAAAAGTAGGTTACCAACAGATGGTGCACCTTGTAGTACAATGCTATTCTAATACACAGTGGATACAAAGCAAAAGGCAGTACACACAAAAGTAGGTTACCAACAGATGGTGCACCTTGTAGTACAATGCTATTCTAATACACAGTGGATACAAAGCAAAAGGCAGTACACTCAAAAGGTGGACCTCAGAAATAACGTAGGCGGGGAAAAACACTATTTATGAAGCGCACACAAAATCACGTTCTAGATATCTCTTCTAATCCTGACGCTGTGAGGCAAAACAGGATTAACGTCAAGAAGAAAGAAGTCACATTTTCAAATAAAATGGGCGCCAGTTTGACCAACACCCAACCTGCCCATCTACCGCTGTCATAGAGTGGGATAATCTGTAGGAATGAAGTGTTGGTTCTGAAACAAAAGACAAAAAACTCCCTCAAAATTGTAGGCAACGATTGCAAGATATGGTATGGAAATTAATATTGAAAAAAAGCCTATTTGCAATGAATAGTCACAAGAATCTGGTTGACACAAACATCCAAATAAATGGTTAAAAACTAGAAGTTGAAACATTTATAAATATATATATATCATATTATATATCTGAGGAAGACAGCAGACTTCTCCTGGTGATAAGCTTGATGATATAGCATGCCCAATAAATATCAAGTAGAACATGTATAAATAGATACTATCAGCAAGAACATCTCATTATTTCTTTCTTTTGTCCAATTCTGCTTTTTGCCGTTAGACGAGCAGCTTTAACTGATTATCGGTTTCGAGATAGTGCAGCTCGGTCGCTTGATATGCTTGGTATTGAGAAGTTTTAAGATGTCTGTAACTCTATCAATCCATCTTTTCTTGGTCTGCCCCGTTCTTCTTAATGATTCCATTTTCAGGTTGTACGCTCTTGCAACTGGTGTATTCGGGTTCATTCTCACCCAGAGGCCAAACCATTTGAGTCTCTGTTTTTCAATGAATCTAACAACAGGTGTTGTTGTTCCAACTGTTCTTCTAATTTCTTCATTTCTTATATGGTCTCTTCTTGTTTTATTTACCGGTTTCCTCAAGCGAGCATGCACTATCTCAGAAACCGATCATCAGTTAAACATGCTTTGCCTAACAGCAAAAAAGCAGAGGACAAAAGAAAGAAAGAATGAAAGATTTTCAAAGATTATCTGTGATAAATAAGTCCACAAAGAGACTGTAATGTTATAACCAATGAAGATCAAACATTTTGACTAGACATGTATTCATGCAATTTGGATGGATTTCAACAACAGTACACAGAATTTTCAATTCAAATGTTGTATCAGTCCTAACATATGCCAGCGAGAATTGGAAAATGACTAAAAATACAGAAAGTTGAAGGCTTTCGAAAATAGATGTCTGCGAAAAATAATGAACATAAAATGGAACAAATTCAGGAGAAGTGGTGAAATCAAAGAAATCTAGTCAACCACTAGTAACAACTGTTATAACAAGGAGAAGATGGAGATATGCTGGATATGAGAAGAAATTATCAAAGAATAGCAGGTACAGAAGTGGGAGGCAGAGAAATATGGAAATGAGAAATATGAAATTGAAGAATGAGAGGATGCCCTAAGGAAACCTTGAACAGAACTATGCTGAGAGAAGCAAGAAATATCAAACTCAATTCCATGGAGGAGATTGAGCAAGTTGCTCAGGATAAAGCAGTATGGAGAGATTGCTTGCAGGCCCTATGTAACATATAACGGTACAAGATGAATTATTATTATTAAGTAGAAAGAAAAAAGGAGCACAAACACAAATTTATCTTTCAGAATTGATATTTTGTCCAACCTTGCCCTGAAACATTTAGTATATATATATATGGAACTGCAGTAAAACTATTTGATTGGCAAAACACGTAATCACAAAAGTACTGTAGTTTTACAAATTACAAAAACAATGACAAAATACAGCAACTTTCGACCAACAAGGCCTTTATCAAGCAAACGAACAAACAGGAGTGACAAATTAAATGAAACACAAATGGACGACCAAATACAAACGTATCTAAGGAAAATCTGGAATAAAAACGAATAACGAAATAAATGTAACACAAAAAACACATAAAAACTAGAAATAGAAAGGAAAAGAAACAATGAAACATCTAGTAAATATATAACTTGAATACATGCAACATATACCCATATAGATTACAAAGCAGGGGAAGAGAAAGTACTAAGAAGCATAAGAATGGAATATAACATGAATACATGCAGCATATAACCATATAGATTACAAAGCATGGGAAGAGAAAGTACTAAGAAGCATAAGAATGTAATACGTTGAGCCGCGTGGTCGCAAGGTACCATACAAAGAAATCAACCGATTCTCCAGAGCAAATCGACTGCGATCATCCGAGGAACATGATCGGATGGCTGTGACCTGGACATCGTGAGCACCTAAATGGCCAGTGTCATTGAAATGGGTGGCTACAGGGGTCACAGAGCATTGGCGTATGTCGCGTAAGTGTTGGGCGAATCGGTCACTGAGCCTCTTGCCTGTCTCGCCGATATAAGCCTTGTTACACCGCTTACAGATAATAGCATAGATAAGATTACGGGACTCGCATGTGAACCCATCGTCAATAAGAAACGTGCCTAAAGGAAAGATACAGTACGCGTCTGTATCACATAAGCACACGTGTTGCAACGCCGACGACCACACCGGACAGTGCCAAAATGAGTCAGGATATTGGACTTAAGGCGACTGTGTACCAACATATCCTTAAGACTTCTGTCCCGTCTGTAAGACACCAAAGGATAGTTGGGAAGACAGAACGGGTCTCAGGATCTGATCTAAGGAGAGACAGATGACGGAATAAAACATTTTCACCAGGGAACTATGGGGTGGTAAGTTAAGATAAGTTTTACTCTGTCAGAGTTAGTAGTCCTATGCTGACTGGTAAGGGCCTGCTGGCGAGTGATTTTCTGAACTCGATGCATAGCCGAGACAAGCACCCTCTCCGGGTATAGGCGCCTACGAAAGAAATCAAGCATCTCGCGAGCTCTCTCAAGAAAATCATCGTCCTCACTACAAAGGCGACAAGGCGTAAGAGCTGCGAGAATGGCAAAGAGTCACGACAAGCCCGGGATGGGAAGAAGTATAGAGGAGAAAACTATGTGCATCAGTAGGCTTGTAATATACTGATGTATAGATAGTGGATAGGCGTAAGGTGATAGTAATGTCAAGAAAGTTGACACAAGTATTGGAGATGTGAGAAGTAAAACGAATAGAAGGGTTGAAAACATTAATGAAATTAATGAAGCGTGACAAATCGGCTTCAGGCATATCAGTGATGCCAATACAGTCATCAATGTATCTGTGATAGACAGACGGAAGGGGCCATCATATGTAGTCCATACTAGGTGTTCAAGATAGCCCATGAAAAGACAAGCATAACTAGGTCCCATTTTAGTACCCATGGCAACCCCACTGATCTGCTCAAAGAATTGGTCATTAAACTGAAAGGAGTTAAGAGTGAGAACTAGTTCCCCAAGACGAAGGAGAGCAGAAGTTGACACAAGTGGATTAGTTCTCCTATTGAGAAAGAACTGGAGAGCTATAAGGCCGTCAGGATGAGGTATAGAAGTGTACAATGAGCACACATCAGTCGCCTTAAGTCCAATATCCTGACTCATTTTGGCACTGTCCAGTGTGGCGTCGGCGTTGCAACACATGTGCTTATGTGATACAGACGCGTACTGTATCTTTTCCTTTAGGCACGTTTCTTATTGACGATGGGTTCACATGCGAGTCCCGTAATCTTATCTATGCTATTATCTGTAAGCGGTGTAACAAGGCTTATATCGGCGAGACAGGCAAGAGGCTCAGTGACCGATTCGCCCAACACTTACGCGACATACGCCAATGCTCTGTGACCCTGTAGCCACCCATTTCAATGACACTGGCCATTTAGGTGCTCACGATGTCCAGGTCACAGCCATCCGATCATGTTCCTCGGATGATCGCAGTCGATTTGCTCTGGAGAATCGGTTGATTTCTTTGTATGGTACCTTGCGACCACGCGGCTCAACGTATTACATTCTTATGCTTCTTAGTACTTTCTCTTCCCATGCTTTGTAATCTATATGGTTATATGCTGCATGTATTCATGTTATATTCCATTCTTATGCTTCTTAGTACTTTCTCTTCCCCTGCTTTGTAATCTATATGGGTATATGTTGCATGTATTCAAGTTATATATTTACTAGATGTTTCATTGTTTCTTTTCCTTTCTATTTCTAGTTTTTATGTGTGTTTTTGTGTTACATTTATTTCGTTATTCGTTTTTATTCCAGATTTTCCTTAGATACGTTTGTATTTGGTCGTCCATTTGTGTTTCATTTTAATTTGTCACTCCTGTTTGTTCGTTGCTTGATAAAGGCCTTGTTGGTCAAACGTTGCTGTATTTTGTCATTGTTTTTGTAATTTGTAAAACTACAGTACTTTTGTGATTACGTGTTTTGCCTGAAACATTTCAGACTTAACAAAACTAATTATTATAAAAACTATATTTCAGATGGTCCATGACTCCATTAATGTACCCAGCTTCCTTTTGGTTCAAGGAGCCTAGTGTTGCCTATATAGCCCTGATTGTCATTAATCTATTCACTGGCATCACTTGCATTGTGTGCAGTTTCTTACT
Source organism: Arion vulgaris (assembly GCA_020796225.1). Taxonomy (NCBI): domain Eukaryota; kingdom Metazoa; phylum Mollusca; class Gastropoda; order Stylommatophora; family Arionidae; genus Arion; species Arion vulgaris. The sequence goes on from CM036770.1 coordinate 38,137,392, forward strand.
GGAGATATTCTCCTATGATCATGTAAGTTATCACCTTGTTTAATCTCTTCATTAGTATCTACATTTTACCCTCTGTCTCGTGACATTCATCATTCTCATTAACTGTTTAACCAACATTAAATCAATGTGCATCTACTGTCCTGGACATGTTGGTGTTTGCAGCAACGAGAGAGCGAACATGCATACATCAAAAGTATCAATTTTTGGTAAGTTTGGGTGAATAAGGGGGATGTTCTTTGGTCGCTTGGCGGCCTACTGTTGGATGCTGACACTAAAATTGACTAAGCCAATCCAGCAATTTAGAGATTGTAGAATGACACATTTTACAAGTAGTGCTGGATGCTTGAGTGAGGGCAGAGAGAGAAGTGTGTTTAACCGGCAAGCAACAGGAACCATCGGTATGCATACATTTCAACATCTGTAGGGGGACTCAACACCTGTGTCTGTCCGGAGGGTCATGATGTCAGTTCAGTAACCAGTAAGCAAAATGTATAAAATATCTACAATTGTAGTGTCTTTTGTCATTGTTACATTCACTTTCAGTCTGATATCCAAACATATACTTTCATCATGTGATACTAGTGCCAGAATAATAGTGATATAGGGAATCCCTTTAGTTTAGTCATTGGATCACCATCACTGCACTTCGAACAAATTAGTCCATAAGTGCTCCGATCTCTCCCTCGGTATGTCCATCAGCATGGCGACTAACGACATCGTTTCTTTATTGGTTTACAATTCTTCTTTGTCTGCCAGCATAGCGTTCTTGTCAAGCTACACCACACTTGACTTCTTGCAGTCTGGTTAGTGTTGTAGATTCACCGCTATTACGTGAATCATGTACACGTCCTCTCTCCCTTGGGAAATTTATATCAGCCTGTTCCATTGCTCGCCCGCTTTGTACAGCAGCCATACCTGCAAGCCTATCCGCACGTTCATTCCCCTTACACCTGCATGCCCTGGCACAAAAATAAAACTGATCTTTGTCAGCTTAGACCTCCTCAGCGACTCCATCCAATGTCTCCTAGCCCATCCTGTTTCAATCTTCCTGAGCATACTCATTGTCACTGAGAAAACATGCATGGATAAAAGTCTGTGATTCTAGCCAAATCATCGCTTTGGTAACCGCCATGATTTCCATAGTGAGACTGCTCGTAGTCACGGCAAAACCACCACTGTCTTCCTTCACAACATCTCCTCCGACCTGAGAAGTGAAAGCCCTGAGCAGTGGGAATCCCTTGTGCAAGGCCACCTAATGTAGTGCTGGAACAACACAAGAGATCTCATAGCTGAAAATAGTTGCACTGTTGAGGTGCAGAGAAAGAGAGCAGTGCAAAACAAAAACACCCACTTCTATCTTTGATCATGTATGCCCCACCTGTGGTAGGGGACTGTGTTAGAGGAGAATTGGACTTTACAGTCACCTGAGAGGTGCAGCAATACACATATGAGACTGTTGTCATCATCGGTTGCGATAAATAGCTATTAGTGTCATCAGGGAGCAATACATCCTTTTCAACATCCTTACAACATGCCATGTAGGTCACAGTGTTACTATTCTTTGCTCCCTTGAGAGCCCCAGCAACACATGGATGATTGGAGTATCTAAGGAGGTCTAAGCAGGTAAATATCAGTTTTATTTTTGTGATGGAGCATGCAGGCATAAAGTCAACATTCAGAATGGAGCATTGATAGACTTGCTGGGAAACTGTCGAAAGTGAACACTTATTTTCTGAATGCCTTAGTACAAATAAAGTGTGTAAATGAATCAAGGCTGAATCTATAACCTTAACCAAACTACAAGACATTAAATGTTTCCTTTTTTTCAGGACTTGGAGAGAGTGCACAAAACACTGAAAGTTGTTTTTATGATGTTTCCCAACTATTGTCTTGGTCGTGGTTTAATGGAACTAGCTTTCAATGAATATAAGAATGAGTACTACTTTAAAACTGGTAAGTCATCTTTGACTGGTAAGTCATCTTTGACTGGTAAGTCATCTTTGACTGGTAAGTCATCTTTGACTGGTAAGGTATAAAACAAGTAAAGTAAAGAAACCTGTTTTCATACCATCAGGTATATTGGGTAATACGATGTCAGGCCCATATTTATCATGGACCGTTGGTACATGATATTTACACTTCCCAGTGCTTTTCCTGGTACTCATTTGAGGCTGGGTTGACCTGATTGAGAGTTGTTACAGTTAGACAAATATTCAACACCCACTGTGGAATTGAACCCGGACCACTAGCCTAAGAAGCGAGTTGACTAACAACTATGCTACTGCAGCTCTCTGCTAAGGTACACTTGACTGATTTTGTTCAAAATGAACTAACCAGGCTTGATGAATTTAACTTTCAATAAATATAAGAATGACTATTTTAAGAACTGGTAAGTTAAGCTGATATCGTTTTTCTTTTTCTTCCAACCTCCAGAAATTATGGGTATTCACCCTTTTTCTATATTTGAAGGGGTGAGGGGAAGAGTATCTATCGTTCTTGCAGACCCAGAAGACTCCAACAAATCCAGGCATGTAGTGCTATGCTCAGTGTTGTGGAAGCTCCTACTCATGTAGAGTCTATTGGTGGTCACTGTAGTTAATCCTTGATTCTAGCACAGTAAAATTCTCTAGAAACATCACTCGGTGACCACACTGGAATCTGCATGTGATTATAGTCCAAAGACTTGTTGACCACTGTATGTGACCTTTGTGTGAATTATGCCAGAGAGTAGTGAGCGACTACCTGCACGGACAGACTGGGGGGTTTGCGTTCAATTTATGACCTTTATTTGATCCAAACCAGGGAATGTTCACATGCTTCGATGTTATCCTACATACTTTTTGCCAGTTTCATCTATATATGCAGTGTCACAACATTTACAAGTGATGGCGTAGATTATGTTGTTGAAATCATATGCCAAACCATCTTCAATAACAATCTACATTCAATTTTAATTACCACTTTCCACCACTCCTTGCAACTTGTATATAATCTGAGCCAAAGAGATTGAGCACACTTTATCTCTTAGACTGTTTTGATTTAGGAAGATGTTCGTTTTCTTTAAGCCATATACTTTTCTGTTGCCTAAAAATAGTTCAGTTTTCACTCTGTATTATTGTCCTGTGAGGAGAATGTAAACGCTGAACACAAGACAGATACTTTTCTGTTGCCTAAAAATAGTTCAGTTTTCACTCTGTATTATTGTCCTGTGAGGAGAATGTAAACGGTGAACACAAGACAGATACTTTTCCCATAGTAAATACTGACAGGACCTGCCAGTCAGCTGTAGTATCTCATTTTGAATCAGGTGTTAAGACAGTTTGTCTCACTTCTCACTTGCCTGGAATTTAGAGCTTTCATTATGTTGAATCAGTTTTAAGCTTTCTGTACCCATATCTTTTCTGTCCTCAGTCTTGTCTTTTCATGTATACAGACAAATGTTAATAGTCTTGTCTTTGTAGACAAGGAGTTTAATGAATTTTGGTGTCTGTAGTTAACTAAGTTGTTTCTGCTCCTCCTGTGTCTTAAATTTGGCTTTTATCAAAGTTTTTACTTCATTAAATGAGATGTTCTTAGCTATTTATTTGATCAAGTGATCCAAATATTAGCTTATCAAAAGGTTTATAACTGTTCAAGTGATCCAAATATTCCTTTTATCCAAAGCTGTGTAAAACCAACTAACATTGTGTTGTGTGTTGTCTTGCAGGTCAGATTAACAAAATGAGATCAGCAATGGAGTGGGATCTGATACCTTGCCACTTGGTTGCTATGGCTGGTATTGGCCTGGTTTTCTTCCTTATTACTCTCATGTGTGAGTACAGATTCTTCATTAGACCAAGGTAAGTGTTTCACTTATATGTTACAAGTCACTGTCAATTGAGATCAGAACAAGAGTTATACACTGCTAGATAGAACCAATACTCACATAGGGATGCAAGTCATGCACAATAAACAGAACAGATGGAATAATCTTTGAGGGCCACAGAGATGTTGTTTTACAGAAGCATGATGAGAATCCCATGGACTGATAAAATTACTAGTAAAGTAGAGTGGAGATGAGACACAGGAAGTTTGAGAGAGACAGAGAAAATTTAGGATATCCTGACTTCATGGCATGGAAAGCATCAACATCTGAGATGATAGCAAACACCAGAGACAGAGATTTGTAGAAATCCATTATCGCATATGCCACACGGCACCTTATGATGATGATGATGATGAAGTGTTTCACTACAGTTTAATTATCAACCATTCTCTCTACTAGATTTGTCTTTTTTTCCAACTACTCTCTTAGTACATTAATTTTGTTCAATCATTCTCTCAACTAGATTTGTCTTTTTTTCCAACTACTCTCTTAGTACATTAATTTTGTTCAATCATTCTCTCAACTAGATTTGTCTTTTTTCCAACTACTCTCTTAGTACATTAATTTTGTTCAATCATTCTCTCAACTAGATTTGTCTTTTTTCCAACTACTCTCTTAGTACATTAATTTTGTTCAATCATTCTCTCAACTAGATTTGTCTTTTTTCCAACTACTCTCTTAGTACATTAATTTTGTTCAATCATTCTCTCAACTAGATTTGTCTTTTTTTTCAACTACTCTCTTAGTACATTAATTTTGTTCAATCATTCTCTCAACTAGATTTGTCTTTTTTTCCAACTACTCTCTTAGTACATTAATTTTGTTCAATCATTCTCTCAACTAGATTTGTCTTTTTTTCCAACTACTCTCTTAGTACATTAATTTTGTTCAATCATTCTCTCAACTAGATTTGTCTTTTTTTCCAACTACTCTCTTAGTACATTAATTTTGTTCAATCATTCTCTCAACTAGATTTGTCTTTTTTGTCTCTATCTCAGGTCTGACTACTCACACAAAAGAAGATCTTTATCTCTATCTCAGGTCTGACTACTCACACACAAGAAGATCTTTGTCTCTATCTCAGGTCTGACTACTCACACACAAGAAGATCTTTATCTCTATCTCAGGTCTGACTACTCACACACAAGAAGATCTTTGTCTCTATCTCAGGTCTGACTACTCACACACAAGAAGATCTTTATCTCGATCTCAGGTCTGACTACTCACACACAAGAAGATCTTTATCTCTATCTCAGGTCTGACTACTCACACACAAGAAGATCTTTGTTTCTATCTCAGGTCTGACTACTCACACACAAGAAGATCTTTGTTTCTATCTCAGGTCTGACTACTCACACACAAGAAGATCTTTGTTTCTATCTCAGGTCTGACTACTCACACACAAGATCTTTGTTTCTATCTCAGGTCTGACTACTCACACACAAGAAGATCTTTGTTTCTATCTCAGGTCTGACTACTCACACACAAGAAGATCTTTGTTTCTATCTCAGGTCTGACTACTCACACACAAGAAGATCTTTGTCTCTATCTCAGGTCTGACTACTCACACACAAGAAGATCTTTATCTCTATCTCAGGTCTGACTACTCACACACAAGAAGATCTTTATCTCTATCTCAGGTCTGACTACTCACACACAAGAAGATCTTTATCTCTATCTCAGGTCTGACTACTCACACACAAGAAGATCTTTGTTTCTTATTTCCAGATGTTTGTTTGTTAAGTAAAAACACTTCAAGAAATTCTACTAAGATATAAATATTATCAGAAGTTAGTCAAATAGTTGGCCAAGTAGATAGTCAATGAAAATGTTGTGTAGTCAAGTTATTAAGTAGAGAGGTATTTGAGACTTTCAGAAAACACAAAGTAAGTAGACGGGTATATGAGGATTCCAGATGGGGCCGCAGGTGCAATAAAGTAAAGTGACAAGGCTGCATCAGGGTCAGTGAGCTGGCACTGACCAAGACCCTACACCACCTCCACAGGGTGGCTCTGGAAACAGACTACCACACTGTAGTCTGGCAGAGCGGTCAGGGATCATAGGAGAGCTACCATGCGATAGGTAGTGTAAGTCACACAAAGATCAGATAGAGTGGTCAACAATTAGTTGTTATAGCTCTCATTTCATTATTGTGTAAGAAATGTCAACCAAATTTTGGATGCACTTGTCCTACATGTTTGTAGAAGTATATGAACTGGCACGCAACAGATTCACTTTTTCTGCGCAACATCACACATATTACAGAGAATGTTTCTTGGTAGATAAAATTGAATACGAAGGAGGTCAAAGGTGCAAAGAGACAATGTCGTGCCAGGATTAGTGAGCTGGCATTAATCATTATCCTACCCCACCTCCACAGGGTGACCCTGGAAACAGACAATGGTTCCTGCCTGCCTAAGTGAGTAGGGATCAAGGGAGAGCTACTTTGGTATAAGTAGTGATGCAGAAGTAGTCACGTTGGATGAGATTCGCTCGCAACACTGACGAGTGGAATCCCAGAGTGACTATTAATGCACATCTCTCCGACCAATGAGAAAAGCTGAGCGGATAAATAAAAAGGATGAGGGTGCATCCAGAAAAGAGATGTGAGCCCATGTGAGGCGAAACTCGGGACCCCACCTCTGGGCCCGAGTTGAGTTGCATGTGGGCCCATATAGGGTGAAACTCTGAGCCCTGAGGTGGGAGCCCGAGTTGAGCTCTGTGTCCGGACAGTCGGGAGGCATGGTGAATGTGTGCACGGTGAGAACTAATAGACATGGTGGGCAAGCACTGGAGCAGAACGATTCCGCTGCAGGGAACTACTACTGCCTTGTAGTTAGATTGGGGACAATCAAAGACTAGCGGGGCAAACCATACACAAAACTGGACGGTAGACAAACCAAGTAGTCCAAAAAGACAGGTAACCTGGCTGGGGACAGCCAAAGGCTGGCGGAGAGCGAACCCAGTAAACATTGGCTGAAACCGGACACATCGTTGAAGGATAAGCACTAGAACTCCAAATGGCGCTGAATGATGTGATGTAAAAATACGTTCTTGGCAAAGGCTGTTTATATATCACAATAAGAATGATCAAAATGGCCAAAAAGAATGAGAGAGAGAGAGAGAATGCGAAGAAGAAGAAAGCTGTTACCAAAGTACATAATCATTTGATATTTAATTAATGAAGAACATTGATAATAATTTATGAATTGCAGACAAAACCGAGTATCTCAAGCTGCACTGATAGAGGACAATGATGTGGCTATTGAAAGAAAACGAAGTGCAAAGGGCAATGGCAAATATGATATGTTGGTTCTAGAAAATCTGACCAAGGTTAGTCTCATCAATGAACAGATATGATCCATATAAGGGAAGACTGCAGTCAAACTATGTAGCAATTACAAAACACTTGAAACAAAATACTGTAGTTAATTCAACAACTTGTACTTGTAAATTAACAGACAAGTGTACAGAGAGTGTGATAAGTTCAATAATTGTCAGAATAAAGCTCAAGATATTGATAAATGGAATAATTGACATGCTTTTCCACCCAGTGATTACTGATATCATCATTGTTGATGAGATGGGAGTTCTTAGCTCTATCAAAGATGTACAATAAAATATCATCATTGTTGATGAGATGGAGTTCTTACCTCTATCAAAGATGTACAATAAAATATCATCATTGTTGATGAGATGGAGTTCTTACCTCTATCAAAGATGTACAATAAAATATCATCATTGTTGATGAGATGGAGTTCTTAGCTCTATCAAAGATGTACAATAAAATATCATCATTGTTGATGGAGTTCTTAGCTCTATCAAAGATGTACAATAAAATATCATCAATGTTGATGAGATGGGAGTTCTTAGCTCTATCAAAGATGTACAATAAAATATCATCAATGTTGATGAGATGGAGTTCTTAGCTCTATCAAAGATGTACAATAAAATATCATCATTGTTGATGAGATGGAGTTCTTACCTCTATCAAAGATGTACAATAAAATATCATCATTGTTGATGAGATGGAGTTCTTACCTCTATCAAAGATGTACAATAAAATATCATCATTGTTGATGAGATGGAGTTCTTAGCTCTATCAAAGATGTACAATAAAATATCATCATTGTTGATGAGATGGAGTTCTTACCTCTATCAAAGATGTACAATAAAATATCATCATTGTTGATGAGATGGAGTTGTTACCTCTATCAAAGATGTACAATAAAATATCATCATTGTTGATGGAGTTCTTAGCTCTATCAAAGATGTACAATAAAATATCATTGTTGTTGATGGAGTTCTTAGCTCTATCAAAGATGTACAATAAAATATCATCAATGTTGATGAGATGGAGTTCTTACCTCTATCAAAGATGTACAATAAAATATCATTGTTGATGAGATGGGAGTTCTTAGCTCTATCAAAGATGTACAATAAAATATCATCAATGTAGATGAGATGGGAGTTCTTAGCTCTATCAAAGATGTACAATAAAATATCATCAATGTTGATGGAGTTCTCTATCAAAGATGTACAATAAAATATCATTATTGTTGATGAGATGGGAGTTCTTAGCTCTATCAAAGATGTACAATAAAATATCATCAATGTTGATGAGATGGAGTTCTTAGCTCTATCAAAGATGTACAATAAAATATCATCAATGTTGATGAGATGGAGTTCTTAGCTCTATCAAAGATGTACAATAAAATATCATCAATGTTGATGAGATGGAGTTCTTAGCTCTATCAAAGATGTACAATAAAATATCATCAATGTTGATGAGATGGAGTTCTTAGCTCTATCAAAGATGTACAATAAAATATCATCAATGTTGATGGAGTTCTTAGCTCTATCAAAGATGTACAATAAAATATCATCAATGTTGATGGAGTTCTTAGCTCTATCAAAGATGTACAATAAAATATCATCAATGTTGATGAGATGGAGTTCTTAGCTCTATCAAAGATGTACAATAAAATATCATCATTGTTGATGAGATGGGAGTTCTTAGCTCTATCAAAGATGTACAATAAAATATATGACCCATGTTCAAATTGAACATGTAAAAGAACCCTTGACAGTTGAAAATAAAAAAGAGAACGATGAAAAGAAGATTAACAGGAAAATGTTTATAAAATAAAATTCTGAAAAACTGTCAGTATCCTCAAAAATCACATTAGGAATCCATACAAGTGCTACAAATTTCATAGACTGCCTGTGTGATGTTTCTGTGTAAGAAAGAGATGATAGCACACAAGATTTCTCACTGAATTCTAATTATTATGTTACTATCAGTTGATGAGCATTATTTCATAAATAACCTCATGTCCACTAAGATGAAATATTTTGGCCTGTTTTAAACGTCGATTTGAGGTTGGAGTTTAAACGACATAGTGGCTTGGAGAGAATGGTAATGGAAGGCATGGTTTGAGGTTGGAGTTTAAAGCAGGGGATGACCAAGACAAAGGTGGCAGCCAGCAGAATATCAAAGAAACCTTGAAAGTGATGCTGGAGGAGGCAGGAGAACTTGCTAGAGACAGTTTTTCATGCAAGCTCTGATAAAAGCGATGTTAAACAAGGGACATGTAACTACTTGATCAATTAATCAATCAATCAATCAATCAGCTGTTTAATGACCAAATCTGCTTTACCATTGTAATACTTTCTACACATATGAGAAAATTTAAATTATGAATATATATATCTTTTTTTTTTTTTGACTGCACATGCCACAGTGTTTGTGAGTTTCTGCTATTTACTTAAAAAACCCTATCATCTTGCCATGTGTGGACAGGTTTACAAAACTCGTAAACTGGGTCGTCATTTGGCTGTAGACAGAGTGTGTCTAGGTGTCCCAGCTGGTGAATGCTTTGGCCTTCTAGGAGTAAATGGAGCAGGCAAAACCACAACTTTCAAGATGCTGACTGGAGACTTAGAGCCTACGTCAGGATGTGCATATCTTAATGGATACAGGTAACTCCTGGCCTCTTGTTAGAGCCTACGTCAGGGTGTGCATATCTTAATGCATACAGGTAAGTCCTGGCTGGCCTCTTATTACAATATATAGTGTATCTGAAAACTGTCAGAAGTTGTTAGAGCCTACGTCAGGGTGTGCATATCTTAATGGATACAGGTAAGTCCTGCTGCTCTTAGTACAATGTATAGTGTATCTTAAAACTGTCAGAAGTTGTTGGTATCATAAAGCTGCATCTTATAGCTGTATCAGGAAGCTGTGAGTAATCTTAATGCTATGAGTATCAGGAAGCTGTGAGTTTCTTGAAGCTGTGAGTATCAGGAAGCTGTGAGTAATCTTAATGCTATGAGTTTCTTGAAGCTGTGAGTTTCTTGAAGCTGTGAGTATCAGGAAGCTGTGAGTTTCTTGAAGCTGTGAGTTTCTTGAAGCTGTGAGTTTCTTGAAGCTGTGAGTTTCTTAATGCTATGTGTATCAGGAAGCTGTGAGTTTCTTAATGCTATGTGTATCAGGAAGCTGTGAGTAATCTTACAACTGTGTGTATCTCTACTCTGTACCTTGAGGCTGTATCTTACAACTGGAAGTTTCTTGAAGTTCCAACTTTCATTTGATTCTTCTGAATGTCCAAAATATGAATGAATGTAACCCTAGCTACTGAGGTTTTCAACCTCCTGAGACTGACATAGATTCACTGTCCCTGACGTGAGTGTTTCAGTGCAATGAGAGAGCAGACAGACTTGCATGACCTGAGGCTGACATAGATTCACTGTCCCTGACGTGAGTGTTTCAATGTCCCTGACGTGAGTGTTTCAATGCAATGAGAGAGCAGACATAGATTCACTGTCCCTGACGTGAGTGTTTCAATGTCCCTGACGGAGTGTTTCAATTCAATGAGAGAGCAGACAGACTTGCATGAACTGAGGCTGACATAGATTCACTGTCCCTGATGTGAGTGTTTCAATTCAATGAGAGAGCAGACAGACTTGCATGAACTGAGGCTGACATAGATTCACTGTCCCTGACGTGAGTGTTTCAGTGCAATGAGAGAGCAGACAGACTTGCATGAACTGAGGCTGACATAGATTCACTGTCCCTGACGTGAGTGTTTCAATTCAATGAGAGAGCAGAGAGACTTGCATGAACATAGGCTGACATAGATTCACTGTCACTGACATGAGTGTTTCAATGCAAT